>JAIXMP010000049.1:0-258152 GCA_025677815.1 Phascolomyces articulosus
GAACTTTTCCGAATTATTGTATAAAAGGCCCTTGATAAAAAATCTTTATAACCCCCCTCTCTCCTTCTATATCTTTATATATTTCAGTCTTCTTTATAAAGGCTTTCCATTCTCTTACACTCTTCACTCTCTATTTTCATCGATATATATATATATTTATATCATTTTTTAATCATGACTCAAGTTACCGTCAATCATTCTAAAAAGATTTATACTCCAGCTGAACTGTATAAATGTAAGAAAAAAATATTTGATCTATTTTAAAAAAGAAATTGCACGAGACTCATATTTTTTACTTTTTATTATTTGACAGATCATTTGGCTGCAGGTGCTATTGGACTTTCTCTGTCTTATTCAATTATGCATCCTCTCGATACGATTAAAACTCGAATTCAAGCCGACGGTAGTTCTCATCCATGGCGACGTATTTTCACTCGAGAAACTGCTCGTAGTTTAGGCAAAGGATTTTTCGTTTCTGCTTTGGGTGCAGCAGGTCAGGGCGGTGCTCGTTTCAGTACTTATGAATTCTGTAAGAGTCAATTGATTCCTAACGATAAACGATGGGCTATTCCAGCTACTGCCTTATCTGCCGTCATTGGTGATCTTGCTTCCAGTGTGATCAAGGTACCTCGTGAGGTCGTTACCACCAAACTTCAAACAGATCATTACGCTGGTCGTTCCACCGCTTCTTATGTTGTTCGTCAAACTTTGTTGGAAGAAGGACCTGGAGGATTGTTCAAGGGTTTTTGGGCTATTGCTGCTCGTGATTCTCCTTTCATGGTGATCTTGTTAGTATCTTATGAAAATTTCAAGGCGTTCCATCGTCGTTCAGCTTATCGGGAATGGATTGAACAAGCCAAACATCACAAGTCATCTAAGATTGTAGCCAGTGCGGCGTTTGAAGAACAAATCGGTATCCCAACATTACAAACCATTGTTTATGGTGGTGTGAGTGGATTTATGGCGGGTTATTTTACTACACCAATGGATGTCATTCGAACTCGTATGATTACTGAACGTCGTCATGTTCAACCTAATAACACCTCAGTACAATCGACTGCACGAGTCACTGTTATGGATATGACCAGAAGAATGTGGGCACAAGCACAAGGTAGACCTGTTCAAGTATATCGTGAATTCTTTGCAGGTGCTATGCCTCGTAGTTTATGGTGGTTTGGTATTTGTGGTATCTTTTTCCCCACTTATGAAACCTTGAAAACGGTTATGCTTGATTAAAAAAAAATAAGATCAAATTTCTACGTAATCTCCCCTTATCATCATCATTATAATTTATTTATATATATATATACCCCATCTTCTTCTCCTTCACTTCTCCTTCTCATATACTCGCATAATTTATATATACATCACATAACCATTATACATCTACCGCAGAAATCTATTTATTATCCAAAAAAAGAAAAAAAAATAATAACAATCATTGTACATAGTAGAAACAAATCCTCACTAAATTTGCATTTCACACACATAAAAAAAAGTTTTTTTAATAAAAATCTAATCATCTTCGAAAGCGCATGGTTTGACCAAGTCGGAGTGTTGTTTCGCAGTGAGTTACTTTTAGGTTATAAGTCTTTTTTTTTTTCTCTTTTTCTTTGACCACTGTTTCTTCTTCCTTTATCTTCTTTGATTGACTACCATTCACCTATAATTTTTTTTTCTTTTTTGTCGTTGGCATCAAATTCTTTCAAATGAGGAATTTACACCTCGAAAAAACTACAGCTACTGGTAAATTAAAACTATTCAATAATAGTGGTTACTTTTTTTTTTCACAAAGAAAAAAACGAATGGGGATAATTAGTCAGCAATTGGAAACTAAACGAATAAATGAATTCTATAGACGATGTGGAGCATGCCGACGAAGGTTATGTTGAACAACGATTCGAATTACCGGATTGTATGACGAATTGGAGTGATGACCAAAAAGCTGGTTAGTTTTTTCTTTTTTCTTTTTTTGGGGGTGGGAAAAAAAAGAAGAGATAGTCAGTTATTTTTACTATATTTAAAACAAAAAAGGGAGGGAGAGAGTGTGTGTATGTATTGTTTGAATGGGGTTATATGAATATATAGAACATAAGGAGATAGCGAAATATGAAGAAGAAGAATAAGGGATTATTGAACAATAAATATTAATAATAAATAATAAATGCATGAACGATACACAAAAACTTTTATATGTTTATATAGAATTTGCATATCAACTTTTATTAACGATATCCACTTCGAATGCACGCGGTACTGTCGATCGTCTTTTACCTTTACTTCATCGTGATTTTCTATCAGTAATTATTACTATCCTCATTCTTTATCAACTAAAAAAAAAGATCAAACAAAAGCAACCTTAGATTTTGAACTAACAAACGAATAATTAAAATAATTATAGTTACTACCTTATGAACTCGCATTACATATTCTAGAATTTGTGGACGCCCTCACACTAGTACGAATCTCTGCTGTATCACGACGATGGCGTCAATTGAGTCACGATCAAACATTATGGAAAAAGTTATTTTGTCGACAAGGTTGGAAATATAATCGACGTACTATGGAAACTTATATCAATAATATCACTGTATCCAGTACATCATCATTACCCTTACCTTCCTCTTCCTCATCATCATCTTCTTTATCATCATCATTGCAGCAACAGCAACAATTAAATAATCATTCAGATGATTTAAGGTTAGCACCAATATTAGCACCTGTGCCATTAGCACGTACTACCGCTTCCATGTATGATCCAGCTGCATTACCTAAAATGCCTGGGGCACCTCCATCGGGTCGTTTAAGACCTTTCCGTCGACCTGGTGATTTATTCTTACGTATTCGCCAAAGAAGAGCACTTCATCAACAATCACAATCACAGGAAAATGTAACGGCTTCTGCTTCATCTAGTACAACCACCAACGCATCTATAGACGCTCCAACACCTGTTGAAAGTAACAGTACGGCGAGTACGGCAACTACAGCAACAGTATCTCATCCAAATAATACACATGACCATAGTACAACAGAAGATGAGGATGATACACAAACATCAACAGCCGATGATGGTGAAGATGATCATCATAATACGACAACACCTATTGCATCCTCCTCTACATCGGCATTGAGTCGAAGAATTCGTCACCATACGACTAGTAGTAGTAGTAGTAGTAATACTAGTAACAACAGTCCATTACCACCTATTCCATTCCCACTACCACTTTCTCTTGCTTCACCTACATCACCATCCCGTTCTCATCCATTACCCATTTCTTCTTCTTCACCTCGTCGACTTTATCATCCACGCCATGAACTTCCTCTTTCACCTACTCGAGATCGGATACGTAGTAGTGTATCCACCACCACATCACGTCCTACCGCTACATCATCATCTACACTTCCTTCATCATCTTATATTTCTTCACGTCCTATATCATCCAGATCATCTACTCTTCTTGCCGCTGCTACCTCTAGAGAAGTTGCCGCTGCTGCTGTTTCCTTCTCCTCATCATCCAAAACAACGAGTGCCTCCGCTCTTACCAATGTCGTCGTTGAACGACCCTACAAAAATCGACCTTCTCCGCGCCGCCACGTGAAATACGATGAAACCGCACTATACCATTATAATGAAACGACCGATACCCGATTTATCAATTGGCGACGACTATATCGAAACCGTCATTTGATTGATAAACGGTGGCGGGAAGGAAAATGTAAAATGCGTGTCTTCCCACACAAAGATTCCTTGAGTGATATGCATTTGGAAGGCATTTATTGTATTCAATTCGACGAAGATAAAATCATCAGTGGATCCCGAGATCGCACCATCAAAGTATGGGATATGCGGACAGGAGAATGTCATCGAACCTTATGTTATCATACTGCTAGTGTACTTTGTTTACAGTACGATGAAAGATATATTATCAGTGGCAGCAGTGACAAGACTATGGTTCAATGGGATATGGAAACAGGACGAGTAATTCGTGTTTTGGAAGGTCATACATCGAGTGTCCTGAACTTGCGATTTTCCCAAGATCGTATTGTAAGTTCTTCCAAAGATCACACCATCCGTGTATGGGATTTACATACAGGTCAAACCTTGCGCGTTTTGAAGGGTCATCATGCAGCTGTCAATGCTGTTCAATTCAAGGGTAATAGAATTGTTTCTGCTTCGGGCGATCGAACTGTGAAAATGTGGGATATGGTATCTGGGGCTTGTTTACGTACATTTGATTCTCATAGTCGAGGGATTGCATGTGTTGAATTTGATGGAACACATATTGTCAGTGGATCCAGTGACCAAACCATTAAAGTCTGGGACGCTGAAACTGGCAGATGTTTACATACCTTGGTGGGACATACGGAATTGGTACGTACATTACAAATGGATGCCCAAGAAGATCGTATTATCAGTGGTAGTTATGATGGTAGTCTTCGTATATGGAGTCTGAATCAAGGTTGTCATTTAAGAAGTCTTAGTCAAGCCATTGAAGGAAAAGTCCTTAATTTACAATTTGATTATGCTCGTATTGTTTGTTGTTCAAACTTGGCAAAAATTGTAAAATATGATTTCGCACATGGTATTGATACTCAATTTCTTATGTAATATTTTTTCTCCCCCATCTTCTTTTCTCTCTCCCACAACCACCTTTCCTTTTCAATCCCATCATCGTATTATTGTTATTATTGTTATTGTTCTTTTTGTAATAAAATATCTTTTTTTTTCATCATGTGTTATATACTATCATATAAATAGTTCGGGTTTTTTCAATGATTATGGTATATAAAATTGGTAGGGTTTATTATTATTATAAATATATATGCATTGTATGCCGATCATAAAAAAAAATGGCAAAGGGGGAATGGATTTATTTTTGGTTGGGCAGAAAAGAAAAAAAAGGCTATTACATCCAATGAGTCACTTGAAAAATGAGACTGTTTCTCTGGCTGATAACGATTTGATATCACAGACCTACGATCAATTTTGTAATTTTTTTTTTCTTTCTTTATTATTTAACTTTTTTTTTTCTCAAAAAAAAACAAACCCATACATTCACCTTTTTTTTTCTGTACATATATTTATATATCATCATCATCATGGAAGACCTTCGAGTTACCGGCTATAATGCTTTATTGAACCCTGTCTATCTTCAAGAAGAATTCCCTGCTGTAAGTCATTGATTATTTGTTGTGTTATAAATAAAATGTGGGCGGCGCGTTTGTGTTGTTATATGAAGTATAAAAAGGCTCATATGATCAATACATACCACCTGTTTTTTGACAATTCCTAACACAACAAAAAAAAAATCTATATATAGAGTCAAAAATCGAAGGAGGTTGTTGGCAAGGCTCGTCAAGAAGCTGCCTCTATTTTAAAAGGTGAAGATGATCGTTTGATTGTCATTGTGGGTCCTTGTTCAATCCACGACGTGGATGCCGCCAAAGAATACTGTAGCCGATTATTACCTGTCAAAGAACGTCTTGGTGGTGAATTATTGATTGTCATGCGCTCCTACTTTGAAAAGCCACGTACCACTGTAGGTTGGAAGGGTTTGATCAACGATCCAGATATCAACAATGGTTACAATATCAACAAGGGTCTTCGTGTGGCTCGTAAACTTCTTTGTGAATTGACCGATTCGGGCATGCCTGTGGCTATTGAATTGTTGGATACTATTTCTCCTCAATACTTGGCTGATTTGATCTCTTGGGGTGCCATTGGTGCTCGTACTACTGAATCTCAATTGCATCGTGAATTGGCTTCGGGTGTTTCTTTCCCTGTTGGTTTCAAGAATGGCACAGATGGTAATGTCAAGATTGCCATTGATGCCATTGGTTCTGCTTCTGCTCCTCATCACTTTTTGGGTGTCACTAAGTCTGGCATGGTCAGTATTACTCATACTTCAGGTAACCCTGATTGTCACGTTATTTTGAGAGGTGCCAACAGTGGTCCCAACTATGATGCTGAACATGTTGGAAAGGCAAAGGAAGCTTTGGAAAAGGCCAAGTTAAGACCTAATGTCATGATCGATTGTTCCCATGGTAACTCAAGCAAGGATCATCGTAATCAACCCAAGGTCTCCAAGGATTTGGAAGAACAAATTATTAACGGTGAAGAATATATTGTGGGTTTGATGATTGAATCTCATTTGAACGAGGGTAAACAAAGTGTACCTGCAGAAGGACCTGCTCATCTCAAGTATGGTGTTTCTATTACCGATGCTTGTGTTGATTTTGATACTACAGTTCAAATGTTGGATGGTTTAGCAGAAGCTGTCAAGCAACGACGCGCAAAGAAGGCTTAAAAAGCAACCACATTTCCCTTTTTTTCCTACATCTTTAAATCGATTCCTCACCTTTTCAAAAAGTACCATTCTTATCATCCGACAACAAAAAAAAATATATTTAATATATATATATATATATCTTGTATAGACGTGTCTCTTTTCTTGTTATTTTGTTTCTCCCTTTCTTCCTCTATGAATCATTGTTATTATTGTTATTATTATTCTTTATTATAATTAAAAAGGCACATAACACAAAAATGTTTTTTGTCATCATCATTATCCAATATAATTCTTTCGATGGATAACAATTTTTTTTAGCTGCATGTCAAAAACACAATCAATTCCGATTGATTATTCTTATTTGAAACATAGATCTCTTTTATCTAAAGCTTGTTACCTTTTTCATTTCATCATCCGAACCTTTACAATCGCCTTTTTAAGCAATCTCTCGGAATGTACGAATGGCTTCCAGTTTATTATCCATGAGAAGGTGAATCACATAGGATTACTTTATCCTTATGCATACATAATGATTGAAAATAAAAATAAGTATTCCTTTTCTTTCTTTTTCTTCTGATATTAGCAAGTCATTGCTATCCATGGATGCATATCAATGATAGTGCTTTTATAATGTAATTAATGCATCGCTCAGACTTTTTTTTTTGGTCATTTGGTTATTAGTTACGGTAAAGATAAAAAAATGACTTTTCTATCAAAATGTTGACTTATAGCATATAATAACATGATCGCTTTTCTATTTTATATATATCTAATTGTAAAAGTATGATTTTCTAAACTTACCATTTTTAATCTCTAATATATAGGGTAATGGATATTGTAAAGATATACGTATAATTATTACTACACATCCATTTCTATTTTGTCGAGGTATAGATAGGCATATTTTCAGGAATCATAGTATGATATTGTTAATATAACCATGCAATATATAAAATACTTTGGTTTATAATTAAGAATAATAGTTTTTATTATTTAAAATATTAATAACAAGAGTTTCTTTTTCCCAGTTGGTATATATGATGGGAATAAATTGATATGGTTATATAAAGTCATACGTTACATAATTATGCCCAGCACGACCAGTAGATAATGTATAATTATTTTAACCAAACGCCCATAAAAATCGAGACCATATCCTAATTAATTTTTTTCTTGTTTATCTGTTGCCTTATTGGCCATCGCATAAATAAATCCGTTAATCTGGGCTCGAGACGCATGCATAATTTCAACTGCTTGATGTGATTCTTCAACGGCGTTCCGGCCTCTAGGTAACATTTCCTTGTAATAGGTATCAATTGCTTGATCCAGTGACGTATCACCTTTATAAACACGAGTCAATTCCATACCCAATAGACAAGCATCTAAAATAGCATGATTTCCGGCTATTAAATATATAAGGAAGAAAGAAGGATGATGGAATAATAAATCATCTATAACTTTATTCTCTTGGATATATACATCGTAATAATAGTAACCAATAATAATAATAATAATTTTGCTTACCAATGCCTCTAAACTGACTCATCTTATGAATACTGTCACCAATAAGGACCACCGGATCACCACGTAAAGTATCCATCTTTGGATGAGGAGATCGTTCTACCACTTGTAATGCCGTCACTTTTGTATCCTCGGGTGTTTCCAATACTAATCGACGTAACAATCCTTTAAATCCAGATTGATGGATCCAATCTTTGGCCTGTTTTAATTTTTCATGATCCGTTTCATAATTTGGTTCTTCTTGATCCACCGAAGAAATACTCCAAAGCATTTCATAAGGCTTGTCCTCTTGTTCTTTTCTTGCAGGATCATGATCCAACAAGGACACAAACAAACAAATGGAATGAGAGGCGTCTTCATTGGCACAGGCGGAACCCATCATATGAGAATAAGAGAGCGTGTTCTCAATTTCTCGACGAAAGGTTGAATCAATCCAATAACTACCGTTCAAAATCTTGACCGGGTTCACAGAGGTACTTTGATCATATGCTTCGGATCCAATCAATTGTCGATAGACTTGTGAATTGACACCATCTGCACCCACAAGAACACTTCCATATTCTACCGTACCATCCGTAAAGGTAACCTTGACTTTACGACCACCGTTATGAGTAATGATTGTATAGTGATCAATACGTTTATTCCATTCCACATCAATGTCTTCCAATAGCCAATTTCGAAACCGTTCTCGATTTACACGAAACACATCATGGGAAGATGATTCCGAAGGAAACATAAAGAGTCGTTCACCCGTGTTTCCATCCACCAAACACGCATCAGCACGATTTGGGTAATCACGATCCACGGCTGATTTTTCACCTAAGGTGGCATATTTGACAGGATCCATACTGGATTTAAGTGCTTCGAGACAAAAGTGCATACTGAGTGAGAATCCTTGACTTCGATTATCGGGTGAAGCATCGCGTTCAAACACTTTGTAAGGAACACCTTGGTATTTTAATACATTGGCTAAAGCAAGACCAGCGAGTCCGCCTCCTATAATAAGCACATTGTTGTTGGTTGATGATGAAGTCGTTGTTACTACCATTTTTTATGTTTGACTTGGTGTTTTCTTGTAGATGAGTAATAAAACAAAGAGGGTTTTCTGTTTATTTTTGAAGTATCACGTTTTCTTTTATTGAATTCGGATAAATTATTCCGTTTTTCAGGAAAAGTTCTTGGCCTAAGAAATAAGCTGAGCCACATCAAATTCAAGTAACGTGATGTATTTCATGTAAACATTGAACCCTCCTCTGTTGATTTATAATAATGTTCTTGTTAAAGATCACAGGGTGTTATATTATAATTTATAATCAATTGTTGTCAGGACCCTCTTTTTTTTCTGTATGAAATGTAGCAATATTGATTCATAAATTTATAAAGGCAGTAAAAGTGTTCCATCATCAATATTTGTTGCTTTTTATGTATACTATTGGTATTAGCTATTATCCTTAAATAGTACAATTACGTTTCTTACCAAAGTAACAAAGAGTCTTTCATCTAGTGCCAAGTTTATCTCAGATAAATCGCCAAGAATCACCACAACCCTTTTTCTCTTTGTCTCTTTCTAAATATTAAAAATTGACATAAAATATATATGTACACAAAAATATATTATTTTCGTCAAGGTATCAACAATCATAAAAAATCGTACATGACTTTTTGAAGAATTTTTTTTTCTCATTATATCTATATATAAAGCGCAATTAAATCAGATGTATATTACAAGGATTTCTATTTTTATTCTTTTTGAACAAGAGGTTGATGTTCTGGGATTTGTTCAGTATCTTGTCCTGAGGAAGCTTGTACTGGATTTTTTACCGGAGCTTCTGAGGGAGATTTTTCTGGAGAAGTTTCTATTGTACCGCTTGTTGTATCTTCTGAAGGGTCTTTTGCTGCTGGTGCCTTTTCAGGAATTGTTCCTCCTTTTTTGCAGCATTCTTGAAATTCGCTGTTAATTGGGGTCAGATCTGAAGAAGTACCAGTAAACTTGCAAGTTTTCGTAGTGAGATCATATATGATACCACTATTAAGATTATTCCGAAAAATATATCCACAACAGACAGGTGATACTTCGGTATTTGGACAATTGAATTCGAAATTCACGTCATCGTCAGCAAGAACAGAACTGTGCGGTAAGATCATTAAAAGACCACCAGTGACGATGACCACCATAGAACAAATAGCAGAGTGTAATGATACCATTGGAGTTGTTTTTATAAGTATGAAGATATATATATATATTCTAAAAAAAGAGAGGAGGTTGACCCATCCCCATATTTATATATATTTTTTTTTTGGAAGGAAAATATATAAAGTTATTAGGCATCCCCAGCAAGTCACGATGGGCATATTTTCGTATATGTAATTCTACACGATAATAACTTTATATTGCTACATAGCAACTATATCTCTATATGCAAGGAGGGTTTCTACACGTACATCTCTAACGCCAGGAGACAGGATATTACTCCTTTGTAATTTTTCTAAATTGGGGGCAGATCCATATAATAAAGAAAAATATCGTTCTTATAATATATGTAATTGCCGTATAAATAACCGGATCATCAGCAATATGTACATCATGAGGCGTTGTTCGATTATGAATACTACAGTCTCCTTATCCTCCTGATTCTGGATTATTTCATGGTATTACATAGTAAGATATTTTTAAAAAAAGATAATATAGATATTATTCCTCCCCCTTCTTTTACCCATTCGCTTCGATCCAGAATTCGACATATCTTATACAACATGGTAGTATATAAAACAATTTGAATTTGAACAAGATGTTTTCCTTCATTTTTACAAAATAGTTTTTTTTTAGTTTTATAAACGAGAATCATCTATGCATGGAGCTATTTTAAAGAAAATTAATCAGAAGTTGTATAGCCACATATATGCATCGACCCACATAAAAAGGAGTATCATATCATATTATTTTTCGCAGGATTACAATTGCAGATACTCGGATATTATAGTAGTTCTTTCTTTATAAAACAAGTACACTTGAAAAATACAGAATGCTGCTATACATTATATATGCAACTTGAGTAACATGATAGCTTGAATTCATGACTATATAATCAGTTTATATTCCAGAAGAAATAATTCATTATACAAAGGATATAGTATTATCACACAACGTATTTGCATCTATTGGATAGGTAGATTGGCAACACACAATTCATATCAGCATCCACTCTAGTCACTCACAACTTCATTGCCGTTCCAAGTTACCTTAGTAATACTAACAGCTATAGCTATGGTACTGATAGTAAGTTGTTCACCATTGAAAAAGGCTTGCAAAAATGTTGGCAACAATGTGGGAGATATTATTTTTACCATCTCCAGATTATAAACCATGCAAACAGCAAATAATATTTGAATTACAAAATTTAAATATGATCCGCAATGAAATTCTACAGGGCTCAATTTAAAAGGAATTGAAGATAACAATAACTAGAAGAATGGCGAAGAATTTTTAAAAGTAACAAAAATCATAAATACGGTAAAAGAGGGATAGAATAGTATCATATCTAAAGAAATTGACCTATTTGATTTGTTGGTTGCGTTCATAGAAGTAACTAAAGCGGCTGATATTGGAGAACTAGCTAACCGGTAAGTGTTATCATAAAATATATTGGTGTCTATATACATGTGTGTGCATGCTCTTGGAGCCAATACTCATAATGATTTGTTGGTTGGATATGTATAATAGATTCACCAATTTGCTGTGATATATTATAGAATTGGATGAGTTGAATGAAGCGAAGTTACCGTATTATGATCCATTGTTATCTGAGCTTATTTCTGAGCAAGATAAGAATGTTGCGTTAGGTTGGCCCAAATTATAAATCAGGAAACCAAGAACATATTGACATGATGCATCTTGATGCAATAGATTCAACTATCACGCAGCACAATTTTGGAAATCCAGTTGGATTTGAAGGAGGTAAAGCCTGGGAATAATTCAACAATAAAACATAAAGTCGCATAGAACATCTTGTAGTTGAATGGGGATTAGAAGAAACGGATAATTGCTCGTCATAACTTGAATTCATATCTTTGATTCATGATTATTGGGACATAATTTTTTTTACATGTAACAACAAGCCAAGTATGGTAAAAGTATCAACCGCTACTTCATCAGATATCTAGTTCAAGTTTCCAAATCAGAGAATCTGGGTCAATTAACGTAATTAACCATTACAACCTGTAAATAGATGAAATCATTGAAAATAACAATACCCCACCAATGAATGATATATATGAATCAAACAATTGCAGCGTTGTTATAAAAACAATATCACTCGACTATACATCTTTATTTTCATTACAATCAACAAGAACTAACTTTATTTTCAAGTATTATTGTGCAAACGACATAAATGCTTGATAGTGCATCATTTGATATTATCTTTTGGCATATGAACCATTTTTATTTTCTCACATCATTTTTTTTATTACTTCCATCGCGGTAACACAGTTTGATCGATCAAAGAACAATTGCTAGGGTGGCGTAATTACGCGTACGGGAGTCTGTTGTCAAAGAGTGATCGAATGATTCAATGTTTTCATTTGAATCTGGTGAGGCAATTACTTGTATCACACTTAACTAAATCCGCCGAATGAAGTATTTTTCTTTAATAAATGATACATCAAAAAAAGAGAGCTACGAACACTTTTGTTCGTCACTATTGTAAAATAATAAATAATCAATGCAATACCGATAGTAAAATAGTAAAAAAACAGTTTATTTATATAAATACTTAGGTATCATCATTTTATTGTAACAATGGCCAACTCCTTTTTACCATAAAATGATGAATAACCATCTGTTGTTTTTTGTGCTACCTGGGTCCGTTTACCATGATTAAAAATCTTATCAGATCTTTTTCTTCACTCGCCACTACCGCGCCTCTCTCTTCCTCTATAAAATATCACACGTATCAAAAATAAACCTTGTCACTGTATTTCCTTTTCTTTTTTTTTTAAAAAAAGAAAACATCAAAAAACATCATGGTGGATCAAACTTTGCCTGGTGTCAAAAAGATCGAATTAATTCAACTTTTTCGAACCCGTTGGGAGTTATATTTGATATTTGCTGGGTAATACAGTATATCTCAATCCATTAACAAAAAGTTTATTCTTTCAGAAGTAGCATAATTATTCATTTGTATTAAATTCTTTTACTTTAGATTGGTATTGATGAACTTTTCCACAGTATGGGAAACTTTTATGGTGAATTCTATAACGACCCGAGTTGCATCCATTTTTGATAAAATGAACCTTGTTAGTGTGATCAGTACTACAGCATCCATATTACGAAGTGTATTATATCCTATCTTTTCTCGATTATCCGATCTTTTAGGTCGAAATGAGATATATTCGTTCTCGTTTGTTTTTCATGTTATCTCATATGTTATCCTTGCTACTGCTCAGAATTTTGATGCCATCCTGGTAAGATATTCTTTTTAATTATAATCGTGATCATGACTATGGTTAGTAGAAATGAGAGCACTCACATTTATTAAACATACATGGTTTTTTTAGGGTGGTCGTGTCGTTAGTACAGTAGGTGAAGTGGGTTTGACGATCATGGGCCTGTCACTTGTCGGAGGTAGGTTCACTGCATCTATATTTACATCAATCATTTTTGTATAAAATCAATTGATCCTATTATTGTATACGTATATGTTCAATAGATGTGACAAACAAGAGTAACCGAGGTTTTATTCATGGTCTATATCAGATCCCATTGTTGATCAATTATTTTGTATCACCTTTGGTTGCGGAGGAATTGGCAGAGAAACGGAATGAATGGAGATGGGCATTTGGCCATTTGCCTTTGGTATTACTGGTTTGTGAGCTACCATTTTTAATTGTTGCTTGGAAAGTACAGTTACGAGTACAAAAAAGTCAAACATGGATCGATTATAAACAAGAGCGCCATACTATCGAAAATCAACAACAAAAAAATGATGGATTGTATAAAACTTTGAAAAAGTATTTGGAAGCAATCGATATTGTTGGATCAGTATTGATGGCAGGTGCACTCACAATGACCTTATTGCCATTTATTCTTGCAACTGCGTGGGGTGGATGGAAAACAGGTAATATAATAAATAATAAAAATATGGTAGCACACAATAATGAGTGTTCAAATATATCATATGAATTTGTAAAGCTTCGCCTTATTCTGGTATATTTATGCATTGCCGCTGGCCTGATTTTCGCTCATTCATATTTTTCCTCTTATTATTATTTACATTAATCAATATACTACATATATATAGCAAAAACTTTGGGCACGTTTCTTGGTGGTGCAGTGACTTGGATGTTATTAACTATTTGGGAATGGAAGTTTGCAACACAGCCATTAGTACCTGCCCATCATTGGTCTAGTGCCACACCTATTTACGGTGCAATTGGTGCAGCATGGATTTCATTAGTATCATCTATCAATTGGATGCATTTTCATCCTTTTTTGCAAGTCACACGTAAAGCAACGATCACTCGATCCACGTATATTCGAAATGGCTATCGTGCAGCATATACATTTGTTCAGCCTTTTGTTGGTTTGCTAATGATGAAGACTAAGGTGAGTACCCATTAAAATATTACAAAAGAAGAGGCTATGTAATACATTGGTTTGGTAAAGAATACATGCTCTGTTAACAAAGTACAATAACTATATTTTAAATTTCTTCAGAAATGGCGCCCTTATCTTTGGATTGGCATGAGTTTATTTATCCTTGGTGTGGGTTTAATGATTATTGCTCGACAGCCCCATCAGAGTGACGGATTTGTGGTTGTGACTCAAATTATTTCTGGTGCAGGTAAAATATTATTATAATAATTAAAATTAGAAGTTACAAGAGCAAAAAGATCGGTTGAACAAAAAGATGAAGTGTACAAAATGTATCTATAATAAGCAAATAACAATAATGCACATCAATATAGTGGTCATTATTAACGTCAAATACGATTATTATATAGGCGCTGGTATTATGGACAATGTGATTATTACTGCAATTCAAAGTGCTGTGCCACATAATGGTAAATATAATTATTATGCTAAATACATAAATATATCCAGCACTATTGTTATTGGTTCTGCTTCTATTTAATTATTTAGGATCATTTTATCTCATATGTAAGAAAGTTTCTAACAAAAAACGGTAACCCAATAACGTGTGTTTTAATGAATAGATCTTGCCATGGTCACTGCTTTATTTAGTTTTACAGGATCTATTGGAGGATCAATAGGATCAACCATTGCTGGAGCGATCTGGAATGGCATTCTTCCTGGTGAACTTGTTGCAAATGTACCTGGTGAATTCAGTGTCGAAAAGGCAGCCGGGAATTATCTGTATACATGGAAACTACCTGATGAACAATATGACGGTGTGGTTACTGCTTATGGCAATGCTCAAAAATTGATCTCAATAATATCCATCTGTCTTACCGTGGTTGCTATTGGATTTCTAGCATTGATGCGCGATTTTGGTTTAAATGAAGATAATGATCAAGAGCAGCAAAAACAGGAAATGACAGAAGAGACAACCAACGACAATGACAAAGTAAAAGAAAAAACAATTGATGTAATGGTCATAAACAATGTCAATTACCAGCAAAGTTAGTTAATAGTCTAAGAATGTTTTATAAGACACAATATCATGTTTCGCTTTTTTTTTCTTACAGTATGTACATCTTCTGCTTATTTACAATGGTTTTTACGTTTATATACACGTAGAAGAAAAAGATATGAACAAAGCTACTTCTGTTTCAGATGACAAAATCCCGTACAATCGTGATGAACAATATGAAGCAAAGTTGGAGAAAATATAAAAAAATTAATCATGAATATCCATTGCTAAAAAACTATTGTCTACCGTAGTTAGAAGTAAATAGTAGACTTCTTCACTGCTAACAACCTGACACAAAAAAAGATAATAGCTTTACTTTATTATTACTTAATAAATATTAAACAATGAAATATTAACACGAACACGAACATATTCATATTTCTACTTTAATTAACTACCTGGTTTGACACTTCACATTTATACTTCTATTGCCACCACTGTTGTAGCATTTACTAATACCACGTATTAAATGATATTCATCTTCAAATAGACATGATAGTAATATATGTTCAATAAATTGAATATATACTATAAAAATATTTCTCCATAGGTGTTATATTTTTTTTCTCGATGCTTTTATTATTGTTTATATATTATATCGGGAATAATAATACAGCATCAATGACTGAAGGGTGGGACTCTTTTTTTACTCTAAATTTATTTGTTCCTCATTCTTGTGGATATGCCAGAAAAAAAAAGATTGTTTATTGTATGATGAATAGCTTTTTCCTTGCTAAGTAAACATGCATTATAAAAAAAAAGAGCTTGACAAGGGACTTTATTTTTTTTTTTGGGGGGAAAAAAATACATCACGTTCTATATTATTATTCTTAATTTTATTATATCATCAATGATAAGAGGATTGATGTTTCCCCTCGAGTTGAATATTATTATAGCACAGAACAACGTTTATATAATATTGTTATTCAAAAAAAAAGAGAATAGATAATAATAAGATGATGTGTGAAGAGCATGAACTAAGTAATATTGAAAAATTATATAAAAAATGATTGATTAACTAATAGATCGACAAACAAACAAAAAACAATATGCAGTCCTATATAGATAATAATAAAGAACGGAAAGCCATTCCGCATATGATTTCTATTATTGATTCTCATGCACTCTTTTACAGAAATAGCATACGTGTCATAAGATTTGATCATCGGGTCATTTTATTTGCTTGTATTCTGACAACAAGAAAGCAATGCATAATAATAATAAACGCCAACCTGCGATGATTTGTATTATTGATAATGATTCTCTTACTATATTAGCAGTAAGGAGGAGGATGGATGGATGGATGGATGGGTGACTAGGTGATTGGTAACTTGAAACAAAAACGTGCACGGGCCGTGTTTTTTTGACATGGGGAAAAAACACATCATGCTTATATGCAAGAAAAAAAGTTACCACATACTACCTGCTACACCATATTCTAATCCTTATATCTTTTCTTAGTTTAATAAAAATAATACTGTATTACATACAACGTGTCACTTTTTTCCCTACCTTCATGCTAGATCGTCAAAACAATCCTATTAAATTCTTATTTATTGAGCAGTAAATACATTAATACAAAAAAGAGCTAGATATATTTCTACCATCAATAATGTTGCCATTTACTTTCTACATATATGATTTCTATTACAACCTTTTGAAAGAACTAATGATTCAAACGAACAACAAAAAAAGGACTTATCTGGATCTTTTCAATTTCATTTGATTTTTTATGATTGCAACGCTGTTATAAGTTACCAGTATAAAAATAGCCAAGTCATAGAGGCATCAGCTTTATCTTTCTTTCGCTTTACTTTTCTTTTCTTCCAATCTTTTTCCTTTCTTTCGTTGTGATCAGACATATCTTTGGGGAAAAGAAACTACTTTACATAGAAAACAAGGCTACTATGAATGAAATGGAACTACCACGTTCCTTCAAACCAATCGACATGCCTTCCATTACAGAATCAAAAAAAAGTTTACGTATGAACGGTTGTACTGCTACAACAGAGGTCATCCCCGGCAAGAGATCTAGCGATATGGCCACGTTGGATGAGTGTATTGTTTTTCCACCTTCTACTACCAAGACTAACGTGGTGAATGATCAACATGAATATACTGTTTTATCACCTGTTTCAGAAGAAGCAACAAGAACTACAATGATCCCTGATACAACATTTTCGGACTTCGTTGATGCAGGAAATGATCCAACAACAATTGAAGCAACTGCCACATTTAATGATGATTGGAAAAAAGAATCCTTTTTGCCTACGCCAAATGAAACAGACAACAAAAAAACCGATAATCTCGTTTCATCTCAATCACCTTTTGACGACAGTAGCAATAACAATGTAGGTACTATCAGTAATTTTGATGTTGTTACAAGTAGTGGTGGTATTGGAGCTGCTACTAATAGTG
Organism: Phascolomyces articulosus; assembly: GCA_025677815.1. Lineage (NCBI taxonomy): Eukaryota > Fungi > Mucoromycota > Mucoromycetes > Mucorales > Lichtheimiaceae > Phascolomyces > Phascolomyces articulosus. Next base: position 17,882 of record JAIXMP010000049.1, read on the forward strand.
ATCAATTAACATGGGGACAACAACATTTACATACACCATCCACATTATCCAATTTTTTACCAACTGATACTAATGCTGCAACTGGAGTGATGATGTTTCCGCCGACTTTGAATAGTCTTCATCATTGTTGTCCATTACACCACCATCATTACTCACCACAACATTTTCATCCCAATTTTTTCTTTGGTCCCGCTGTTAGTAATGAGGAATCAGCTGGCGATTACAGTACTGATGATGTTCGCTTTCATGATCATTTGCCGTCAGTAACATCGAGTAGCTCAAGTAGTTACGATCACACATCACCTCTTTCACATAATACCACAGTGTATCCCACTACAGCAACTTATTATAGGTTTAGTCAACAACAGCCACACGTAAACCCAGGTAATGGTTTTTATGGACCAGATAGTCATCATCAGCATAAACATCGTCACCACCACACCCGTCATAATGTGAAAAAATTCGGCAATATGTTGGTTCCTATGTGTGCTCCAAATCCTGAGATCATTGGTGGAATAGCAACATTTACCACTACCTCCGGTTCTTCTTCTCCTTCGTCATCATCGTCAGTTTCAAATAGTAGTGGAAACAGCAGTTCATCGGCAGCAATAAGGGAGAATAACGTGTTGCAAGATAAAGGAAATGGAGTGACAGTGCTTCGAAGTAACAAGCATCATGATGAAAATACTTCTTATTGGTCACCATATCCAATATCAACTGTTAGCCATGAATCATCCTCGACATCATCATCAACCAGCAAGAGCAGTGGTGGTGGTATCAATAAAAAGTCGAGAAAGAAATCAGGTGTTCCTCCAATGAGTACTATTCGCGGCCAAGCAATTCCTGGATTACAAAAAAGTCGACGTACCAAAACTTCTTATGATCCAAAAACAAGTTATCACTTGAACACGCTCTTTTTTGAAACCTTTGGAAATGGACGAAAGCCAACCAAGCCTGAACGACGTCGAATTCAGAAGAAGACAGGTATTAGCTCACGTCGTTTGACATACTGGCTTTCAAATCACAAACGCCGATTCAATGCCGAATTACGCGCTTTTGCCAGATTGACGCGTGAGGGTGAAGTGAATGGATATGATTCCTTTGTTGAATACTGCAGGTCCCATATTGTACCTGAATTGCACGAAGATGATGTATATACTGATGGAGGAGGACGTGATATTAATATGGATCAAGGGGATGAAGATACCTCAGATGAAGACGAGAGCAAAGGTAAGGAGCAAGGAAATACTGATAATTCTTCATCTACAAAATGGAAAGGCAAGCATGCAATTGGCCATCCACGTCGTGGAAAGTCCGGTGAAGGAAATAGTAGCGATGATTCCAAGGACCCTTTGGATAAGAGTTGTACACAAGATCATGAAAGATATAATGAGCAGGATGATACGAATATGGATGCCGATGTGGATACGGATGATAATAGTGATGGTGACATGAGAATCAAAAAATAATCTACAAATTTGTATTCGTAAATTTAGTATATATCCATCCAACCATTGGACGATCTATCTTTTTTTTTTTAGCATACTTCTTGATCACTTTACCATTTATTACCTCACAATTTTGTATCACATTTTTGAAATAAAAACAAAATTCAAATATAAAAATATATCTTGATCTCATTGAATTCGTTATTTGTATTATTTAATTCTTTTATTGATTTCGATACTATTGGTTTATCTCTAACAATATGAGTTTAATGAGGGGGAAAGTGTGTGTTTGTTACAAAAAGAAAGGGTGGTTCCATACAAAGCTGTATAAAAAGTTTATTTCTTTCATTTTTGAAATCTTCTGTCAAGCCATACGTACCATGAAACACTTGTAAGTTGACGTTCTATTTTCTTCTATTTCCATTCAAGCAAAACCTACATTAGATTATTTCCATAAGAATGTGCTTATATATGAATATTAATATAATAATAATAGTTATCGATTATCGTCATTACCAATCGAGGCACAAAATATCATTTTCAACCAACTCGTTTTTTTTGAACGTTTAAAATGTACACAAGTATATCGTTTCGTGGCGGACAACAAGTTGAAATGGCCACATTTATTTTCTGAAATAACCAATGTTTCGTTTGACGAAGGCTATTACTTTAATATCAGTCAACTTTTTATTTCATATTACATGCATATCAATCGAAGCTACGTACGCAAATTACCTTTGATCTTCCGAGCAAAAGAAATATCAACAAAAGATAAAAATGATGAATTATCACTTATCATGGATGTTATAGATTGATTACGAAGTCGTCGATTAGAGAGTGGTAAAAAAAAAATTATAACTGTTTTTATTGTGGATTGAAAGGATGGATCATGAGTTATAACCTGTTATAATAGTGCTGATATCCTCTGATTCACGGTCTGCTACATGATTTAACAAACTCATTCATCTAGCTGGATCTAACATCATCATCAACCTCGATTTGAGACACCCAAAAAAGAGTTTACATGGAATCATCATGATGGATGCAGTCCTGGAAAATTTCCCTAAGTAACGTAAATCCTAACTATTATAGCAGCTCAGAGAACGTGAGTTCATATGCATCAAGTGAAAAAGAAACATTTGAACCGGAAATGTTGACCACCCTTGGACGAAACGTGCGTCAACATCTACAAGATATTAATATTACTATGTTTGTCTGTGCTTGAACATTTGGAACTGGAAGGCACATCTAAAGTAACTGATCATGATTATTACACTTTTTGGATCGTACAGCTAGTCGCCACTTTTTAACCCATTTGGAATTGAGCAATATGGACGCGCTCACAGATGGAGCCTTGAAGAGTATTGGGGATACAATTACCTGTACTCAAGGAATTACGTATTTCATGTGCACATAACGTTGGTGCATTGAGTGAATTGGATAATTTTTTGGATAAAGCACCTATCGTTCAAAATCATACGTTAAAAACTCTGATAGTTAGTTGTGGCGAAGACAGCAGAATTCGAAAAGACACACATGTACATATTATTTTGGATAAACTAGCAAGTAAAGTGGAACGTTTTTCATTTAGTTTGATAACACCCTCAATTATCTTTAATAATGTATCTGAAACCGATTGGGAACAAAACCAACAATAAACTGAAGAAAACAAGGCACAATATCAGTGTAAAATAGTTATCATCATTTAACAAAAATCACGAATTAAAGAGTGCGTCATCTTCTTCATTTTTATCATATATATATTATTTCCTACAACAATAAATTCGTTGGACGGGAGGTTTTTATTTGTTTCTATATGATAGATATCCCTTTTTTTTTATATTATATGTATGTGTCAATGGATATTAGGGAAGTCTGGTGCACAAAGGAATTACGTGTAGTTGCGATAAAGCGGAAGATTTATTTATGCGTTATAATTTTTTTTTAGATTGAACCTGACAACCGTTCTTTACACCTTTTTTTACTTTTTTTTTTTACTCCACCTTCTTTTGAAAATAAAAAACTAATGTCTAAAGTTCGATGAATAATAATCAAGGGCATTTCATTCAAAACAACTCTCAGCCATATGCTGGTATGTGTTTTTTCTTTATATAATTATATTATATATATTATGGATATTTTTTCATAAAATATTTAATTGATCTGATTTCGTTAAAATATAATAGGATGGCCCCAAGGAAATCAACAACAACCGAATCAAACAAATCAAACGGTATCTACTAATCGTGCTCGAATAATGCAACAATTATATAATAATAGTCAAGCAGCAATGGCAGCAGCACAAGCGACACGAGAATCAACACATAATAATATGAATGGAAATCAGACTCCCAATAATACTGGTGGTTTGTATTAACATTTCTTTGTAAAAATAATAACAATAAGGATCTTGAAAACTTTCTAACTTGTTTATTTCAATATATATATATGTACAGCACCTAATGTTCAATTTTCATTACCTGCAAACTTGGCGCTACCAACGGTTCCTGTGCAATCACAACCTCCACAAACCACGACGAATGTAATTGTACCTACACCTGGTCAATCAGTAATTAATCAACATTTTTCCACTGTAAACAATACACCATCAGGTCATGCACAATCCCCATGGCTTCACCTACTTCTACTTCTCATTCTACAGCTGCAGCGTCATCACAACCGTCAGTATCGAATGTCAATCACAGTAATATGAATAGTAATTCTCCCATTGCATCTGTTGCTGCAGCTGATGCCATTGCAGGTTCTGTTGCCCAAGGCACCAACAATAATTCTACCAGCACAACCGCTATTGCTTCTGCAACGGTAGTATCACCCATCTCTATATCTGCGGAAACTTCACCACTTACACCTACTGTTGTTCAAAACCCCACGCAAGCACAAGACCTGGCAAATAAACAACAACAAGATTTATTGTTGATATTAAATCAATTAAGGCAAAAGCAACAGCAGCAACAACCTCAACCTCAACAAAGATCACCTTCTTTTCAAAGAGGTGTGTCCGTTCCACAATCACCTATTTCTCCACAACATCCACCGCAACCGCGACAACAATCACCGTGTCAACAACAGCAGCCCTCACAAGTACAACAAAAAAATATGGATAGCACTATTTCACATCGAAATAATCTTCGATTATCTCAACTCCAAAAAGAAATCAGCTCAGCAACAATGTATGGGCCAGCTTGTGACGAATTTTTGGAATGGCTACAGGATGTTCGCGCATATAATATTGCAAACGAGGCAGCTTTAGTGAAATGTGCAAATGTAAAATATCGTCTACATAAAGGGAGAGAAAGGGAGAGAAAAATATTAAGGTTTTATTTGAAATGGGGTGACAAATGGAAACTGTGATTAGGATCTTATTGATTGATTGTTATTATTGGGATTTACATATATATATTGGAAAAATAGGCTGTTCGAAATAATTTCCAAGTAGGTCGATGGTCAAGTCTTCAGATTTTTGACACCATATTCAGATTTATTAATCATTTGAGTGAACCATCTCGAGGTAATATATTTATCATTGGAATTTTAAAGTGGATCAATAAAGAATATAAAAAAGGAAAACTTAGAATTAATTTTTTCTTCGTACGATTAGTCAAAATTACTCAATGGCGAGATGAAATTCGTTCTGCAACCATGGGAGAAGTGTCGGGCCGTTCTTCTGCCTCTTCACGGTCACAAACTTCATCTCCTGTAGCGACATCACTTGCTAATATGGCCATTCGCCATGCACCATCATCCGATCCGTCTTCCGATCCATCATTACCACAACGTTCTCCACATCTAAATCGATCATTACCTACAACATCAATGTCACCTCAACATACACCTATACAATCAGTTCCATCAAACATTCCATTACAACAAAGACTTCAAATACAACAACAGCAACGACAACACTTTCAACAGCTCCATCAATCTATGATGATACCGACTTCAATTCCACCAGCACAACCACAGCAATACATGTTTCAATTACCACATCATCCCATTCATCAACAACCACAACCACATAATATTAATATACCACAGCATACGCAGCCAGCCCAACAATCTCTTTCAACATCTCCATCTTCACTGCAACCAGGGATCCAAGTACAGCAACAACAATTGGAGCAGATGATATGGAATACATATACAGCGGCTATGAATAATCAAAATCGTCCTCTTGGGATGGCGCTAACTGCCGCTAACAATGGTCCAATGGTTGGACAGCAACAATTACCACAACAATTATCACAACAACCACCCCCACCCCCACAAAATCAATTACCATTTATTCGAAAAATAGGATATGCTGTTAGTCCCTTTCGTCTGAAGCATAATCAAAAGATAACAAAAACACCTTTCTTTATTGATAATGACCAGTTTTCAAGAATGTGGAGAGGAATGCAACAAGGACCCATGAATCCAAATCGTTTACCTCTATCCTATGTCTTAACGTCGTGGCGTGATCAAACACTTGAAAACAAATGCGAATGGCCTGATGCTATTAAGATCCAATTGAATCGTACGATACCAAACCTTACAAAAGTAATATAACAGCTTATCTACTGTTCAAGAAGAGGAAGAAGGAAGGGGTTTTATGTCATGAGCAAGTGGAGTTGATGTTTGTGTAACACGCATTTAACTAGAATTGGCTTTTTTTTTTATCGATCATGTGTTTTGTAGAGGAGAAAAACTCGAGTACCAGGAAGATCAGACAATGTTTTCAGTTATCAAGGAAAAGATAAACCATTGGATGCTGGAAACTATCTTACTCAAGGTCATAATGAATTAGTGATAGAGCAGCTTGATTGCGCATGTGTAAGTTATTATTATTATTGGTTGATTACGGCGATAAGCGCACCGAAAAAAATGTGGATGACGTGATGAATTTAATATGCAATTCTTTTTTGTTTTGTTTCTATATTTAGTCATATTATTTTGCTATCATCGTTTTCATTCGGGAATCTGAAGAAATTATTACAGAGGGGGTCAAATCACGAATGTTAGACATCAATAAAGGACGTGGTATTGTGAATCGATTGTTAGGCAAAACAAATGATGGTAAAGAGAATACCGACGATGATGATATCCAAATCCATCAAACAAATGTAAAGATTGGATTAAAATGTCCTATATCTCTGCAACGTATCAAATTGCCAACCAAAGGAGAAACGTGTAAACATGCTGATGTAAGTTTATTTTTATTATTTTTGGAGATTAATGGGTTAAGTTATTTTCTCAATATATATACATATACTGACATATTTATAAATATGCAGTGTTTCGATTTATCACCTTATCTTGCTGTCAATCACGAAAATCCATCATGGAAATGCCCACATTGTAACGAGTATACACCACCCAACAAATTATATCGAGATGCATTTTTTGAAGATTTATTACAACGCGTCGGCAAAGTCGCTGTTGAAGTCGAATTTAAAGATGATGCAGAGCATTTCCGTGTCATAAAGTCAGAAACACCCGATCCAGAAGATCAAGAACAAGAGAAATCCTTGGATACTGGTGTCCAAAGCGCTTCAGAATCCACTACAAAAACTCCTAAAGTAGAGCCTGATGTAGAGCGAAATGTAATTAGTTTATTGAGCGACGATGAAGATGAAGAGCACGAAAAGCAGGAGGAAGAGAATGAAGTCAATGGACAACAAACAGCAGTAGCAGGAAATGAGAGTAACAATTACAGCACGAATGGTAATCGTAAACGTGCAGCAGATACGGAAGAATCGATTCAAACAACCCAATCTGAATCAAGTGTTGAAAAAAGTCCAGCAACACCAGGGAACCTGGTGGCTAATAAGCGTTCACGGCATGATGATGATTCATTTCAGTACCAATTCGCACCCATGGATGCCAACCAGCTATTAAATTCATTTTTTGCATTAGCTTCGGCTAGTGGCAATGGAACGATCAATAACAACGATGATAACAATAACGGTAATAATGGTACTCAGTAAATAATAATATCAAGAAAACAAGAATAACATCTTTTCCCTTACAACTTCTTCCTGACAAAAAAAAGGACCTTCACATCATCATTTATATATCATCGCATTCATAAAAATACTGTTACATACTTCTTTTTAGTCTTTGTTTGCTTACTTCTCTTTCCATCATCTTCCTTTTCTCTGTTACTTCCTCTTCCCCTACTACTTATTGGAGCAGGATGTTTGTAAATGTTTTTTTTTAAAAAAATATAGTTGGATCCTGACTCTGTGTATATAATATATAAAATACAAATATAATCAATTTTTTTTATTACAATCTATATCTCAAGCTTGCTGCGGCTTCAATTGTAAAAATGGTTCACTGAAAATGATGTGTAATCACTGCGGTTCATGTACGACACCATCATATCAAGATGCACTGCGGATTTTTGTCAAAAAGTGGTAAGATCTTAAAAAAAAGTAAGATAAGCCATAGAGGATTATCATATAGAAAGCTATCAAAGAACTGATCAGCAATACAAAAATCAATTCCCCTCATTCCCACTTGACAGGTATATAAAATACCAATTGGTTCAAAAACGTAGGCCGGTATTTTAAATAAGAATCGTTTCTTGTACGCCGCGTCACTCTTCTTCTCTTTCTTCTGCATAACAAAATAGTAAAATATATACAATATGGGTATTCCCAAGTTTTTCAGATGGATGAGGTATGATATCCTTTTTTTTAATCCATAATGGGCATGACAATTTATTGTTATTTGGCTTTAATACTGGTTTTCTTTTTATATAATATATTAGTGAACGATATCCAATGTGTTCACAGCTGATCATGCAAAACAGAATACCAGAGTTTGGTAAGTTCAACACTTTGTTCTCTTTTTTTTTTTTTTTCTTTTTTTATAAAAATGAAGTAAAGGAAAAAAAGAAACTAAACAAGTGTTAAAAATGGTAGATAATTTGTATCTTGACATGAACGGCATCGTACACAATTGTTCTCACAACAATAACGCGAGTGCACACTATCGTATTTCCGAAGAAGAGATCTGGATTGGCATTTTCAACTATGTAGATCATATATTTGCAAAGATTAAACCCAAAAAGCTATTCTTTTTGGCTATTGATGGCGTGGCTCCTAGAGCAAAAATGAATCAACAACGATCCAGACGTTTTCGAACAGCACAGGAAGCAGAAGCTACTCGAGCAAAAGCATTAGCTAAAGGTGAAGAATTACCGGAAGAGCCACCTTTTGATAGTAATTGTATTACTCCTGGTAAATATTTTTTTTTCATTCTGGGAAAAAAGAACGATAGAGTGATAAAGTAGAAGAGGATGTATGTGGATCAGTGTGAATGTGAGAAACAAACATATTAATAAACAAAAATTACCAAATATATTTATACAACAGGTACCGAATTTATGACCAAATTAACAGCAGAATTACGTTACTTTATCAGTAAAAAAGTATCCGAGGATTCAAATTGGCGTGGCGTGGAAATTGTTTTATCAGGTCCAGAAGTACCTGGTGAAGGAGAGCACAAGATCATGGAATATATTCGTTTGGCAAAAGCACAACCTGATTATAACCCCAATACAAGACACTGTTTATATGGTTTGGATGCTGATCTTATTATGCTTGGTCTATTGAGTCATGATCCACATTTTGCATTATTACGAGAAGAGGTTACCTTTGGACGACAAGCAGCAAAGAAAAAGACAACGTAAGGAAGATGAAAGGAATTTGGATGGGTTTGGATAAAGAAATTATAACCCGGAATGGATTATTTACACCAAAAAGAAACTAAATCATATACCCCATCTATTTAGTCTCGATAATCAAAAATTCTATTTGATGCATTTATCATTGATGCGAGAATACCTTGATCTTGAATTTGTATCGATGAAGGATAGTTTGCCTTTTGATTATGATTTGGAACGCGTTTTGGACGATTTTATCTTATTAGCCCTTTTTGTGGGCAACGATTTCTTGCCTCATTTACCTAATTTGCATATTCATGAAGGTGCCTTGGGTCTCATGTTCAATATTTATAAAAAGACTTTGCCTAGCTTCGAAGGCTATCTCCAAAATGGTGGTCAAGTCAACATGAAACGATTACAAATTATTCTTACGCAGTTAAGTGAAGCCGTGGAATTGGAATCTTTTGAAGCCGAACGGGTCGATTTACTTTATTTACAAGGGAAACAAGAAGATGGTGCCACTGAACGTGAATTATTACACAAGATGGAAAACAAAAAGAAGGGCGATATAAGTACGTTGTTTTATATATGAGATATGGGGGGATTGGGAAGAAAAGAGAACTAACAATATAATGATTTATTCTATTTTTTTTTTTAGCTATTACGGAAACGCAAAAAGAATTGTTTGGCAAAATCAAAGAATTTATCATGGAGCATAGCCCAGCCAACCCAGGACAACTTCATTTCCCAGCTAATCTCAATGCACGTGACCGTCGATTTATTGAAACAGTCGCTAATGATTTCAACTTGCATTTTGCAACCGAATATTCGAATGAAGATGATTCCAAGCATGTTTATATTGAATTTTATGAAAATGAAGAAGGAGAGGAGGATGTATCTGAAGAAGATGAAGATTATGATGAAGAAGCTATTGCTGCGCGAGACCGTGTTTTGGGAAAATATGAAAATGCCAAGGTGATTAAGGATGAAATGACAGAAGAAGAACTTTCAAGGATCGAAAAAGAAAAATTTGATGCCGATCACAAAGAATGGAAACGTCAATATTATCTGGTAAATGTTTTTATTTGGTGTTACAAACATTATAAACTCTGTTTTTTATAGAAAGGTGAAAAAAAGGGGGAAAAGAGGAGATGATGGATGATACTGATAATGGCGTATTTATATGTGTTTAACAGGAAAAAATGGATATTGACATTGATAATGAAGATCAAATGGAAAATTTGAAGCGGGAATATATCACGGGTATTCAATGGGTCTTACATTATTATTACAATGGTGTGGCTTCTTGGGGTTGGTTTTTCCCTTATCATTATGCTCCCAAAATCTCGGATTTGGTGGATATTGAAAAATATCAAGATTTGAAGTTTAATCTTGGCAAGCCTTTCCGTCCTTATGAACAACTTATGGGTGTTTTACCTACATTGAGCAGAAAATTACTACCCACTGCCTACCAAGTAAGTTTGTGCACACAATTCCATCTATCATTATTGTGTGTGTGATATATATGTTATGAAGGGGGGATGATATATGAATGTTGATGTTTATTTTGCTTGCTTGTTTATCAATAGGAATTAATGACAAGTACCACATCACCCATTCTTGATTTTTATCCACATGATTTTGATATGGATTTGAATGGCAAACGACAAGAATGGGAGGCTGTCGTCAAGATTCCGTTCATTGACGAAAAGCGTTTGTTGGAAGCAATGAAAACTTATGAACACCGATTATCAAAAGATGAACGTAAACGATCTGAATTTGGAAATTCATACAAGTTTGTTTATGATGACTCATTGGCAGCCAAGAATGATGGGGAAGGTGTCACCTACACAAGTCCTTTACCTGGTATTTTCCCAGATATCCATCATTGTATGTCGCGTGAAGTGGTTTTCAATTTGCCCACGTTAGATGGTGGTCTCGAATTCAACAAGACGTTATGTGATGGAGTCAAGTTGGGCAAAGATGCTTTGGCTGGTTTCCCGTCGCTTAATACTATACCACATGCCGGTGAACTTCGATTCCATAATGTGAACGTTTTCCAGACGGAGAGCAGGTAAAGAAAAAAAAAAGAATAATTATAAAAAAAAGAGGGACAGAGTAATTGGTAGACTCATACATGTTTTCCTTGATTATGTGTTATTTAGAAACGAAACAATGGTGGTGACTCTCCAGAACAGCTATGAAGATGCCAATATTGAAGATATTGCAAAATCATTACTTTACAAACGTGTCTATGTCAGTAAGTAAATGTTTTTTTTATTTCCGCCAACTATACCGTTCTTTTGTTAATCTAATTATTATATCTATATGCGATAATAGACTACCCATACTTACAAGAAGCTGTCATCATTGGTGTATCCAACAATCGCGCAAAATACTATATCAAAATTGCTGGAAAAAAGAAACAAATTCGTGAACATATTATGGATGATGATGAAAAGGAAGATTGGCGCAAGCGCATTGGTCGTGTAGAATATATGTCTAGCAAACGATTTGGCCTTGAAGTTGGTAAAACTGAAATTGGTCTTCACGTATGTACTCTGCGTGGTATGAAAAAGACAGAAGCTGGTGCCTATGTCAAGGAATATGTCAATCCAGCACAAGAAGATTTAATTCCCTTGCAAACTGTTGTGACCAAGATTTCCAACCCGGATGAACGCTATGTTGAACGTCCTCCTCCACCCATTCAAGAAGAGTTCCCCTTGCAAAGCAAAGCTTTCTTCTTGGGAAGTACGATGTATGGTACTTTGGGTACCATTATGGGTCATGGAAATAACAAAAATTCAGAAGTAGCCAATCTTCAAATGATTGTTCCAAATGACGCCCGTCATCGAAATGAACCCTCGTTCGGTCGATCTGTAGCACGTAAACAAATTGAAACAATCGAATACACTCCTTCGTACGCTGTTGCAAGTCAATTGGGTATTGATGGATTGGTCTTGTCCAAAATCACATCTTCTTTATCGGTTCAAGATAAAGGACTTCAACGTATTAATCTTGGATTGAATCTCAAGTTCGAGGCCAAACAACAAAAAGTGGTGGGTTATACCCGAAAAAATCATAACGGTCAATGGGAATATTCTGCAAAGGCGATTGAATTAATTGTCAGCTATATGCGCGAGTTCCCCAAGTTCATTAGTTTGCTTCACTCAAAGAAAGGAAATGGTAAAGTAGCAACGAATTATCTATTTTGTATTGATCTGAAGAGGAGGGATCTGTATGGATAAAGTATGCTAATATTATCCCATGATATTCAATTTTAGGTATGTTGCAAGTCAACGATTTGGTTTGGTCCGAAAGTGGCTCCAAGGAAGTTCAAAAGATGCGACAATGGCTCAAGTCAAATAAGGTTGACGAACTCCCTCGAGCTTCTTTGACTACTGAAGAACTTGAAGAGGTATGTATTATGGTAGAGAAACATGTGGGCTCTGTTTGTTTACCAATCCAATTCCTGTCATTCATATTTACTAAAATCTATAAAACAAAAACATATAGCCATTTGTTAAATTGATTGAAGATCTTGCGACACAATACAATGATGAATATGATGATTTACAGTTCAAAAAAGTGGTTATTCAACATGTTCCACGCACTGTTTTACTCAAACCTGCTGATGCCGAAGTGAAACTTCATAGTCAATCCTTTAAATTAGGTGATCGTATTGTCTATGCTCTTGAAGCAGGTGCTGTTCCATTGGGTTTTCGTGGTACCGTTGTAGGTGTTCAAGAAGCAGTGATTGATGTTGTATTTGACACGACATTTATGGGTGGAACCAACCTTGGTGGAAGATGTTCTGATTTCCGTGGCCTTGCTCTTCCTTTCTGGAGTGTAATCAATTTATCCTACCCATCCTTTGCTCATCAACCTAATGAATCGAATGATCATCATCAACAACATCAGCAGCAGCATCATTCAAACAAACGCCACGATAACCAACACCACCCACGAAATAACCAACGAAATAGCAATCATCATAATAACAGTAATAATTCAAAACGACGAAATAACGCTTAAAAATGCTCCTCACAAACTACATAATCCCACCCTATTTCTCTCTCTTTCGCACTTGATCATCTTGTTAGTTGGCATATAATCCACCTCTATCAACACATTTCTTCATTTTTTTTGTTTGCAATAATTTTTAGAATAGCATATTTTTCTTTTTACACTTTGAAAAAAAAGACACTCTTCTATTTTTACACACATAATTTTGTAATCTTTTTTTTTTACCCTTCAAGTTATTTTTTTTTCTGATTTCAAAATCCAAAAAAAAAGAAGAAATACACAATTGCGAAGACAAAAACGAGTTCTTTTATTTATTACCTGGAAAAATTATATAATAATGTGCCAAATAATAATAATAATAAAATTAATGTGAGGATTAATTATGAAAGTAGTTGATGCTTATTTGATGTCAGAGGGCACCATATACTAAATAATATAATAACACTATTCAACTTCAAAGTTACAACTTATCATCAAAGTTTTCTTACTATACATTGATCGTCGAGATCTATAGAATATGCTATAATAGTTTGCTTTGTATAAGCAAATACAGAACGTAACCATGGATTTGAAAATGGCACTTCACGTCGTCGAATTACACTAAAGATAAAAAAAAACATTTCAACCAGATATAATAAGCAAATTATCAGAACAACGCTTGGTGGTTAAAATTGTGATCTCCCTTGATTGAAGTACTATTCACTGGGACCGAGTTGATTTCACAATGGTATTATTATTATTATTTTCCTTTGTGTGTAAATATGTGGATAGTATTTTCCTTTGCATGTGGGTGGGTATGTATATTAAGGATTTAAATGTGCTATATATTAGGGATGGCATGTTCTCCCTTGGTACCGGAGTCATCAAGGATGGGCCTACTGTGTGTTACCCACAATATTGACAAATTAAATGATGTTGCCAATGGGGAGCTTGCCAGTCAGTCCTAAACAAACAGACATTTTCATGACAAGACAAAGCTTGTTCTTAAAAATAGCAAGACACAACTCAACAATATTGGGGTGGTTACAAAAATTTCTTAAACGATTAAAATGGTAATTTAACGGACCAACAATTAGTCACGCCAACTCACCAAGTTAAAAACCCATTGTAGTAAATCTCCCATTTGCTTTTACTTTCTTTCTCATAAATAATTATTTTGCTTCACCCTCGAAATTAGTATGTATTAGATCTTATATTTATCATAATCAAATCAGTACACTTTATTAACTGAATCAATAAAGCTATTATATCTTTAAGGAAATGTCACAACTACATCAATATGAACAAACTGACGAAAAATCGAGTATCAAGGTGGCATTGTTCCCCATTGAAGGAGCTAAAAAACGAAAACACACAATTTACTATTATCCAAAACTATCAATCAATCATTTTAAATATTAATTGATATATAGTGATATTTGATTCATTAGGTTTTTTTTTTCAGGTATCAAATTTGATATTTTATCAATGACGAAGCATGGTGAGCATGTGTTACAATTGATTAAAAGTCTTTATCCTTGAAACATCCAAACTTCTATTTATGATTTGATGACTTTTGGGATACCTGGAGAGCCTTTGATTTCACAGGTTCTTTTGATTCACCTATTATTTACCGTTATTGATTTATTATTCCCGATTCCCAACGAAATAATAACATTGTATTTCTTTTTTGCTATAAACTAGAAGTAATCTATCATGTAGCGCAAACTAGTATAGAATGTATCATTTTCAATTTATGGATATAAAATACATCTTTATTATATTTATTATATACCAAAAATTGTTTCATTTTTGTTGTAAGAATAATGTTAATGGGAAAGTGCCATTTCTTCTTCAGTAATAATAAAAAAAAGGCATTTGATTTCGAAACACCACGCATAGTCTCTGTTTTTCCAAAGACTGCATGTAATTCGATATATACTGGCTAAATCGATAGATTTAGCAAATATTTAAGAGTATTGTTCAGCCATGATCAATAGGACCAAACTGGTCCAGCCAGTAAATGGATGACTTCGCACGCCTTGACCAGTTTCATCATCGTATTGCTCCCAAACATATCCAGTCTTGCGATAATCCTACATATATCATAGAACTATTAGCAAATAGCCATTAAAATGAACAATGACCATCATTTTATATTTATTTATTTTACCTTGTATACATTTTTGATAATATTATTACGCAAATTGGTATAGATTCTTTGTGCTTGTTCTTGGTAAGGTCCAGGAACATGAATGTAGTTCTAAAATATTTCAACAAAAATAAATAAATAAATAAGCGTATGTATTCATCTCCTTTGCCTTTTATTTTTTTTTTTTGAAAGCTTTTCTGGACATTACATTGTAAAGACTTTGCAAAGTAAGGTAGTTAATGTTCATCCAAATAGGTCCTCGCCAATATGCTTCACCAGTTCGGTATTTTGGATCGGATGCAGATAATGAACGTAATCCATAGGGTGTCCATAATTCATTTTCATTTTCAATCATATCCAACGTGGCGCCTAATTTGGGAGAATCCACAGGTATTAAACCTAGTCCAAAAGGTATCAATGATACATAGCCCTTATGGCAAACATGGACAGGTTCACCTATTGTTTTGAGTAATATATATATATATATATATAAGTTTATGAATCATTTCACTTCCATATCCTTCGAAAGTGTAAGAATAAAATTATAAATAAATGGATTTACCTTCTTCCACCGTTTGATCACAATAGACTTGATGCTCTTCATTCCAATGCAATACATCCAAATTTTCCAACATATTTTGTTCAATAAGAGTATATTCTTTTACATCGTCAGCATAATCTGGACCAAGATGGCTTGAAATGTCCTTGAGCATACGAGTAGCAAAAGCCATCCATGACAATAAATCAGCATGTAATTCTCCAATATTGGGTGGTTCGCCACGAGGATAATCATCCAAACCAGATGTCAGACAGTGTTCTGGTGTACGACCTCTCCATCTATACGCTTCGTCGTTATTAGCTTGTCGACCAAATCGTTGTATATGACCTTTTTGCAAAGTACGGAACCATTGCCAATTGAGCTTCAGTTTTGGATAGACTGATTCAAGCCATACACGTGCCATAGTAGGGTTTTCAAGATGCATGACACGTAATTGTTCATCCGTTAATGTACTACTACCCATCATGGGCTGTTGTCCAGGTACATCATTTTGGTGTTCTTCATGATAATTCAATAATCGTTGGACATAGCGTGTAATAGCCAAGAACAAAGTAGGTGGGTTGCCATAATGAGGAAACTGTGTTTGGAATTCTGCAGGGACCTTACTGCGTGCTTCATCACCTAAGATTTGTTCACGACCAATCCATCCGTTATCATCAATCAATGAAACCCAATGTTTGATGATATCAAGACTATAAATATTTATAGTTACACGTACATAGAGGTCAGTATAAATATGCTACCTACTGTATCAAATGTCATATCATGCTTTTCGTGTTTCACAAAAACATACCTAAGATCATTGTCCCATTTTCCAATAACGAGTTGGTGGAAACCTTCATCCCTATTGTTATAAGTCCCCAACAATGTCAGCAAATACGTATATATTCACCAATCTTTTTCTACACAAAATATGGAGATAAACAAACCAGTAGAATCCACGTGGAAAGAAAGGTCGACTTGGTGTTGCAGAAAACAAGGATTGAGGTGGAGTAAGCTCGGGTCTTGCAGCAGCACCATCAAAATTTTCTTCATCTTGCATGGGTGGATGGGAACGATCCACTACAGCAGAGCCGTAAAAATAACCCATACCACCCAAAAGATTACTTAACAAGTATTGTGCAAACTCAACTTCATTACTAGAAAAACCTTTTTCTTCAAGATGGAAGGTATTTTCAAATCGAGTTTCAAATCCTTGTCGTTGACGATTTAATTCCAATCCCAATAATTCACCTACACATAGGGTTTATGTTTGTTCTGATTAGTAAAGAATATATATTTCAATACATAAAAAATATAAATTCTCATCCAATTAGATACTTTACTGGTAATCTTTTTTGGAGAACTTGCAGAACGGAAAAGAATATCAAACTATATCAGATGAAAAAAAAAGGAAATCGATAGAGTTTTAATAATGTGAGAACATGTTATAAAAGATATTCCATTTGAACTTATTGATATATGAACCTGTTAATTACCTGAAATTCGCCTTTGAATACTTTTTGGAAGGCATAAAGATTGGCAATTTCATCATCATCTTCAGATAATTCATTTTGAAGTGTGAAATAAGCATATGGTTTATCGAGTGCTGCTTGTTGATTAGTTTCCTTCATTAATCTTTCTCTAGCAGAAAGAACCAATTTTGGCATAATGATATCTGTTGAAATCATAAACACAATAGTTAATTTACAAAAGGAAATATATGTATATATTTCTACATAATTTGGTAATAAGAAACCCCAATGATCATATTTCTTTTTTGATCTTTGTTCTACAAACCTTTGGCTTTCCAAATTTCATTTTCCTGAGTGGGGACACCCCACCATTGTGTACGAGTAAGATCCTGTTTAATACCTGGACCAGGGATATCATTCAATGGTCCTGTAAAAAAAAAAGCCAATTTATACAATAAGTATCATCATTGGATCCAGCATAGCAGTAGCCCTAAGTAAAAATGACACATACCATCTACAATTTGAAATTCAAAATCACCCAAATCTGGTGTATCACCTTCCATTCGTACAGGCGATTCTAGACCCTAGAGTATTAAAGAGATGTAATCTCAAAATCAGCATACTTTTATATACAACGAATAGGCTCCTTTTCTAATCACTTTTACCTTTTTCGACATTTTGCTAACAATATCCATACTTCCTTCACCTTCTAGGCCAATGTAAAAAATGATACTAGTGATCGAAGGAACTGAATGCTTTTAGTCTGATATACGTTTTCCATCAATTACATTATATATATATATTCCTAACGGAAATAAGTAATATATAAAAACATACCTTGATCATTCATTGGAACACCGTGAATACGAACACCCCAATCACCACCTGCCAAAACAAAGAAAAAAAAAATCTAGTGTTACTCAAATCTCCTTTTTTTAAACAAAAAACTACAATCAAGAAATTTTTACCATGATCACCACCGGGAACTTTGACAAACTCGGTTGTGATGGCAATATTACTTGGGCCATCATTAATGGTTTGTAATCCATAACGTCTACCATCATGTTTATGATATCCATATCCATTAATACCATCACCTTGATCACATGCATGACGTGCACCTATGTATCAACAAAAAATGCGCGTCAAAAAAATGTTAACAAGGTTTATTAATAAAACACGTCAACCAGAACTTATAAAAGAAACTCTTTCTGAACTATAAAATAATATGACATACGTTGAAAACCTTGAAGATGACTTGCGTCAAACCACATCATGCCTGTCATTACGGATTCTGGAAAACGTGGTCGTGTTCCAAAATAAAGATTAGGACGATAGGTACCCCATAAAAGGGATGCGTTTGCTGCTTGATCTGCATGAGTAATAAACTCTACTTCATCTGGACTAATTGAACATGTTGTTTTAGGCACAAGTAAAAGGGTCGAAATGACCAAACCGACAACAGAAGACAACCGTATCGGCATTCTCTTACTCGTTTGTATAACTAAATATATAAAAAAAGTAGTAAGAGAAGAAAAAGAAGACACCAATTTCAGGGTCGTACACAATTCACTTTGGTTTTTTTTTTTTATGCACCGATTTTTCTCAAACTCTTTGGCGTATCTCAATGCAAAAACAAATATAATCCATGTCCATTTGATATAATATGAAAAGGAAATTATAAAATATACAAATAATCTAGTAACTTTTTTTTTAATTATTCACAGGAGAGAGAAAGAGGGAAAAATAATAATAATACTCTCATCACAACTCTTTTTCTAAAACCATGGGTGTGTAAATGATAATATGGAAAAATGTAAACTAAAAAAAAAGAGAGGTATGCGAGTTGAGGGAAGATGGAGAAGAAGAAGAAGTATATTGTATATATATGTGTATGTGATGTGTATAAATTCATTCAATATCCAGCATGTAAATATATAGTTATGAAGAAGTTGATTTTTCTGCAATAAGTTTTTCGTATTCGCGTTGTCGTTCGTTCAATACATACTTGATACGTGCCATCGATTTTTGACACTATAATTATAACAATAAACCCCCCAATCAATGGTTTTTAATCCATCATGATCCTTATCCAACATATGAAAAAAAAAGTTAAAAAAATATATATTTCACAAACCTTCTTCAAACGACCAGCATTAGACCAAATTTGTTTATTGATACCCAATCGCTTTGCTTCTTCGCGTTGTGTGGCAAGAACATTACGTTCCTTGAGAAGCACGTACCAAAGTTTGTGCAAATCGTCAAATGATTTTAAACGTAATTCACTAGCTTTCCATGCACGTCCTAATGTTATATATATAATTCATAGGTCAATAAGTTCCTTTATTTTCGTTGTTAGGTATCAAAAAATAAATAAACTGCTTATTGTTTATTTACCAGTCCAGATTTGTTTTGGTAAACTTTCACCATTTTCGAAAAATTGATTCAAGCCATTGGCATTAGTGTTGGTAGTAGTAGTAGTAGCAGTTTCATTAAATAAAGGACGTGCTGTGCTGAATGAACGAATCGAAGAAAATGTTGTACGTGAAAATCGTTGTAAAAATGACATTTTTTTATATTTATAAAAATGAACAAGGAGCGGTGAAAGGAACAGTGGCTGGTGCGGTATTATCTTATTCATAACAGCGGTGTTAATCTGTTGTTAACCAGGTCCCAAAGGTCTTCAAAAAAAAAAATTGAAGGAAATCTCAGCATATTCAAAGTAAACACCAAAACATCTTGTGAGATATCATTGGTATTTATCTATTGGATGAGAGTACTAAATCCAACCCACTCTATTATTCTATTTACCATTTTCTACTCCATATCGAAAATTCTGATATGATGGTTTTGTTATTGCTGTTGTTTGCATAAAATTTATTTTTCGACAAAACGAATGGTGAGAGAATAATGGAGGAGGAATATTGAAGGTAAGTCGAAAGGAACATATATATATAATAAGTTTAAATGATAATCATATAGACCGGACGCGTAAAAGAAAAGGTACATGATATGGAGAGTAGTAGTTTAATGTATCTTTTCTTCTGTCAGTAGCTAGGATATTATTCTAATTATACAGATCATCCTATTTTCGTTGTTGTGTTAGTGATGGTGAATTGTACCCCGCTTTTTGCAATTAGGGATTCTCACCCAAAAAAAAAAAATAGTTGCGAAAAGACTCTGCTAAAGGTGGGAGTAGCTACATGGTTAGCTCTATATGGCCCCATTTAGATGTTACTAACTCCTATTGACATTGATATATTTTTGTAATTACGCACTATATATTCCTCATCTAGCTAACAATTTTCTAGTAAATATGGTTGATTGATTGATCCGGAGAGAGCTAACTATAACAAATATTTGCTGTAATTTTCAACTTGTAGTATTACAGTGCAAGTATCTGGAGTCCAAAAAGCGAAGAATCTATTATGGTAATAATAGTGTTGGTAGGTGTAATATAGAAGGATGGATGGAATGAAATAATACATACATGTTAATTGATGATGTTGAGGATTCGGTACTCATAATGCATTACAAGAATGAATAGCAGACACGTGATGTGCCCTCAGCGATGTTTGATGAGGGGAGGGGGCGCGTTGAAGCAGTCAAAGGTAGTATGATTTGATGGAACCAATTGAAATTTTGACTATCTTCTTGATAATACGTAGGATGATATCTTCTGTAAGGTAATATATTATTATTATTTTTATCCATATCACTGTTCCATAAGTTGATATGATGGGATTGAGATAGGATGAGCTTATTGTTTTGTTGGCCATTAGATTCAATCGAAAGAATTTAGAAAATGCACCAATTGGTTGTATGACAAAAATGAATTCTCATGTTATTAAAAGGAACTTGTTGAAGAGAAGAAAAAAAAACCATCATCAGGTTTCACAAAAAAGGATAGATGATATATGTATGGTGATTCAAAGATGCATATATAAATAATGTATCTCAGAGGAGATCAAATAACAAGGACGATCTATTGAAAAAAAAAATGGTTTGCAATAATGCCCAATTCTATTTGTGAGTTTTGGAAACATGCTGTAATTAAGGTAATAGAATTTTAAAATTGCTATATATAGAATAGTTACAGGTCTGCTCTGATATTGTAGTCTCTTCATTTGTTATTAAAAGGAGCTACCAACCATTATGAAGCTATTATATGGTATCTTTTTTTTAACGAGACTGTAAGATGGATAAGGAAACTTCAGCTTCTGTTGTATTATGTATTATGGTTTGTACAATTTCTTCCATTGCGATCTTCACTTCAAGTCAGAAGTATTTTTTCTTTCTATATACGCGTATAACACTGAAAGACATGATTTTTGGTTGAGTGGTGTGTAAAGTATAAGTTTTCTACGTTAAACTGCATGAAACATAATATTCACTACATGCTTAAATGTAATACGTACATTTTTATTTTTGTCACACATTGCTCTCTGAATATGGATATTAAATGCCATTGATAATAAACATCTTGCCATTAAATAAAAAAGAAAATGTGTATATATACAATGCTCTCTTGCATCATGTATAACATTTAATTATATATATCAGTATATACAAAATACTCCTTTGGAGTGATCTTCTGGTCAAGTTCAACAACTTAAAAAAACCTTTGATTCATACGTATTCTTTTCTGGTAGCTATTATATCTCACACATCACTATCTTGTTAATATCTAAAAAAGATATCCAAAAAGTTCATAGTAAACAAATGAATAGAAAAAAAAACATGTTCCTCGTTAAATTCATCTTCTCCCCCTTTAATTTCAACACAATATTAATTCTATAATAGTTTCTCAGTAATAATTATTTCAAAATGAAAATGACAACATGATATGTATATTATTCGAATTGATAACAATAATAATAATAATAAAAATAATAATAGGTAATTATAAGAGGAACATATATATATATATATATATATATATATATATATTGTATACACACACACACTCACACAAAAACTATTTTGTTCCCAATCCTATCAAACATGTTAAGAAAATAACATGAATTGAATGAATCACAATAATAATAATAAAAAAGGGTAAAATAGAAAGTGTGGATGGATGGCGGAGAGGGGGGAATTATCTAAAAAGAAAAAAGGGTACAATTTTTTTTATATTTATACACACCCAAAAGAAGAAAAAGTAAAAAAGGATATACAAAATTGGTGTTTGTTTTTTGAAAAAAAAAAATTCTGGGGAGGTGAGGGGAAAGAGAATGAGTATAATAAATATATATATATTTATATTTATATATTTTGAATCATATTTTTTTTTTGGTTTCAAATATTCTTACCAACAAATATGAAAGAAAGAGTAAAAGGGTATACAAAAAATAGGTACAATAAAAAAAAAGGGAGTTTTTTTTTCTCTTTTAATGAACAATCACAATTTGTCCTGGTCCAACAATACCTTGAACATCCGTGACACTGACTACACTTCCAGAATCACTATTATTTCCAGAATGTTCCAAGACCAAACTTTCTCGTTTTGAAGATCTTGAACGTCGTTTATGATTCGAAGTTGAAGGAGATCGTTTAGAGGATGAAATACCTTGAAGTGGATCATTATCAAATAATGACATACTACCCACCTTGGCCAATCCCATACGTCGTCGATAATGTTGACATTGTTTAAACATGTGTAAGACAGGTGAATTTTGCATCAATCCTTGACGTAAATGAGACATGAAACTATAAAAGTCACATACAGCTACAATACGATCACGACAGAATCGATCAATGGGTAACCAAGGGGCTGGTTTCTTTTGTTGTTGTTGTTGTTGATAGAGACTACCCACATTTTGATTGGGATGTTGTAATCGCATACGGAATTCACATATACGTAACATACCACAACATGTACATTTGGTTTTAGGGGCAGATGCTTGTTGTTGTTGAATTGCAGCTGCAGAGGCAGAAGATGTGGTACTGATATGACTTGTAGCAGGAGATGAAGATGCCGATGAAGAAAACGCGGTATTGTTATTAGAAGAATTCCAATTTTGAATTTCACATCGATTGGATACAATGGCATCCGTTAATTTTCGTTTAAACCAAGGTGATTTCCACCATGAAGAACCACCTGTTTGGAATAAACATGGATCCACATCTTCTGCAATCACACGTTTCATAAAAGGTGTCGTGGGCATAGCATGTAAAGCTGTTGCTGTGGCGGATGAAGAAGTAGACATCGCATTTGTTGTTGTCGTCGTCGTCAAAGCCTTGATATGATGTTGGAATTCATCAAATACAACACCATCAATACGTACTGTTTTACTAATAGGACCTCCTAATGACAATATACTTTCATCTTCTGAAAGTGGAACCAAGGGAGATGTAGGGGATGCAAGACGTAAAGAAGAATGTCGCATCATTGTATTCCTTGATCGTGGTAACACCGTATCAAAATCATCTTGACGATATCGACCCAAACGTTCTGTGGCAGTAGCACTTTGATTGACAGCTGCATCTAATTCTACCAATTGTTCCTTGATATCTCTTAATCGTTCCTCTCGTGTATCCCAGGCTTGAAGTACACGTGTTAATTTTCCACCGGTTTCTCGATCCAAATGCACCAATCCTTCACGATCATTGACTTCATCCATCAAGATGGCATTGAGTGTTTTGAATAAATCAGTCGTCACTTCTTGAATATCTTCTTCCAAAGAATCTTTGACTTGTTCAATACTATAGCGGAGCTGTTCTTCTTCGGATAATGCCGATGCAAGCGAACTCAGATCGCGTTTCATGTATGCTTTTTGTTCAATTTGTTGATCTAATTGAGCCAATAATTGACGACAGTTACTACAAAAGGCACCATGATCGGTCGTTGGTAAGGGAACGGAAGAGATGGGTCTTGTAGTAGTAGTAGTTGTAGTAGGTTCCACCAACGGCGTGCTTGTTGGATCGTTGGCTGATGGCGGAGTTCCTAATGCTGTAGATGGTGTTGTACCTGTAGGTTGTTGTTGTTGTTGTTGTTGTTGTTGTTGTGAATGATGAAGTAAATCAGTACTACTTCTTCCACCATCTGTAGAAGGCATACGTGTCATGGAAGAAACCGAAGTATTCGTTGAAAAAGTACCACCACTCGTACTACTACGTCCACCTGTACTTTCAGCTTGAAGTGAATCTACATCGGTATGACGAGAAATCTCGGATCCATCTACAGAGGATTCAAGACCTTCCATAAGATTGACAGGTTGTTCTGAATGATGTGTCCAAGGTGATACACGGAATGAAATAGGAACTATCGGCGTACTCGTTGTTGTTCCAGTACTTGCTGTATGAGTAGCAGCTCCTGCAGCAACAACAGCATCAGCAGGACCCACGGCCCCACTCCTACTTCCGACCACCACACCTGAAGAAGAAGCTGCATATTCTTCTTGTTTACGCCATTCATTGGTAGCAGCTGCTCTTCTTTCCAATTCACCTTCTTCTAAATCATCTGTTTCTGGAAAATCATCTTCCGTCACAACAGCAGGTGTGGCTGTCGTTTGTTGTGCTTGACGTAAAAAGTTTAAAGCCAATGATAAATTATTTTCATAACCAGGTTGTTCTCCTTGTTCATAATCCGAGATCAAGACAATAGCTTCTTTACTATTAAATTCGAGTTTTTGTAATTTTTTCGAAAGGTGATGAATATATTGATCTTTTTGTGATAATCCAACAAGCCAATCATGACGATCATGTTCATATTTTCGATGAATGGTCTAATCATCATCATTATTATAATAATATAAATAAATATAAAAAAAACAATGAGTCTCTCTCTATATTCATAAACACTTTTTTTTTTAATAAGACACAACTTACCGATAAATCCGTTTCTAAGTCAAGTACTCTTCCTTCTAGTTTAGCAATAATATCTTGTGCTTGTAATAAGAATGGTAATACATCGTCTTCTGAGAAATCGTCCATACCACCACTTGTTCCTTCCATGGTACCGAATTGTAAATCGTCCAAAGTAGAAACAAGAAGGTCGTCTTCTTCTGTTGTAAGAGGTTGATGTTGATGTTCTGAAAGAGGAAAAATACCCTCACTACTCACTTGCATTGAATTGGAATTTTAAAAAAAGTGGAGTAATGTGTTATATTAAAAGAGTATATGTATAATCAGGGTATGAAAAAAAAAAAAAAAGATAATAGAAAAAAAAAAAAAAGAGTGAAAAAAAAGGCTGGGTTTCTGCACCCGATTTTCAGGTGGGTAAAAAAAAAAAGAGAGAGAGAGAGAGAGAGGTACAGGCATTAGGTGGCACATATCATCATCATCACATAGATAGATATATATAAAACTTTAGAATCTATAAACATAGACGCACAACAACAAATTAAGGAACCATCTATTATTTTTTTTCACAAGATAAATATATACTAAATGGTCTTGGATTATTATATTAATCTATATATATGGAGTTGCTTATTGCCAAGCAAAAATGGATGGATATTTTTCACAAGATAAAAAAGAAAATAATAAAGTTGATAAATAGTAAATCCGAGTTTTTATTATTTCAAGATGATCCCCTCTCCTATACATGTCTTATCAAACAAACAAAACTTATCGTCTGTGTGATTTAAAGAGTGGCAAGGTATAAACAAAGGGGCGTTTATGAAGAAGAGGAGGAAGAAAGAAGAGAAGAAGAAGAACAAGAAGAACAAGAGATAAAGGGTTTAAAAAGAAGAAAAAGAAGAGAGGAGTGTGTGTATATGTGTGTATGTTTTTAAGGGTAAAGAAGATGAATAACAGACAGAAACAATTACATACAAAAAAAAAACCCGATCAAATTCTTTTTTTTTTGGGGGGGGAGGAGAAGGAGGAGAAGAGAGGAGCAAGTTGTGGAAAACGGAGTTCTTTTTTTGGAAATAAAGTGACACAAATGTAAGGTGGGTTTTTTTTTCCATCCAGTCAAGTCAAGCCTTGGCTTTAA
Organism: Phascolomyces articulosus; assembly: GCA_025677815.1. NCBI lineage: Eukaryota > Fungi > Mucoromycota > Mucoromycetes > Mucorales > Lichtheimiaceae > Phascolomyces > Phascolomyces articulosus. Next base: position 44,110 of record JAIXMP010000049.1, read on the forward strand.
CAACATTTAACTTACACACACATACACACACACACACACACACACACATACAGTAATTCAACAACAACAACAACAGTAACTGAAGGGTACGAGTATAAATATCAGGTTTCAAAGATGAAATTTTACTTCTTTTCTTCTTTCTTACTCCTCTCACTTTTTTAATTTTCGTTCTTAAAAAACACTTTCCTTCCCTTTCCCTAACTCTTTTATAAAAAAACATGAAGTCTATTGTTGCTGCCATTGCTGCTCTTGCCGTTGTTGCTGTCTCGGCTCAAGAAAACATTATCTCTGTTACTTCTCCTTTGAGCGGTACCGTTTACCACGCTGGTCAAAATGCCATCTTCACCTGGTAAATATATCATTCTTTTTTTTTTATAAAGTAATTCCATCATGATATATGATTTATTTTATATATGTGAATCTAAATTTTATATTATTAGGATTAACCCTACCGTGGAAACTATCTCTCAAATTGTTCTTTCCAATGGTCCTTCTACTGCTCTTCAACCCGTCATGACCATTGCTCAAAACGTCGATGCTACTGCCGGTTCTTATACTTGGTCTGTCCCTGCTGATATCACTCCTGGTGCTGACTGTAAGTGATAATCAATCTTGTAACATCAAAAAAAAAAAAAAAAGTTATTCAAAATACTAAATCATTATATATGTATATTAGATGCTCTTCAATTCGGTACTTCTCCCAACGTTGCCTATGCTGGTCCTTTCAGCATCCAAGCTGGTGATGGCACTGCTTGTAAGTATAAATAAGAATGGATATTATGAAAAAAAGAGAAAGAGAGTGATAGATAGACTTACATATATATATATTATAATATAGCCAACTCCTCTTCTTCTGCTGCTCCATCCCCATCTGCTTCTGCATCTGCATCTGCCTCTGCTTCAGCTTCTGCCTCTGCCTCTGCCTCTGCCTCTGCTTCCCAAAATGCTTCTTCTTCTTCCAAGCCTGCTACTTCTAGCTCTGGTGCTGATGCTCAAGAATCTACTGATGAAAGTGCAGCTGTCAAGTCTCAACCTGCTGCTCTTGCTGCTCTTGCTATTGCTGGTGTTGCTGCCGTTGCCATGGTTTAAAATAATTACACCCAATTCTTTTAATAATAATAATATATATCGCACAACAATATATAAAAACCTTCATCTTTTTTTTTTCTTTTGTAAAACTTATTCTTCTACTATATTAATGTAATATGCCTCACTTTTTTAATTTACAAAAGAAATCTCTCTCTCTCTCTCTCTTCCTTTTCTTAAACCTTTACAATTTATTTTCTTCATCTATACGAAATGTTATAATAATATAATAAAAAAAAATCGTAACTCTTTTTATATATATATATACATAATTATTTGAGACAAAGGAAATGAATATTTATAAAGTGTAGTACAGGATTGAAATAAATTAGCCAAATTTGTGAATGATGATATTTTGTACAACTTGTTGAAAAAAAAAACCTCTTCTTTTTTTGAACAATAAATCATTTTTTTGGTTGTTATTTTTTTCAACCAAAAGAGCGTGTGTAAATGATATCAAGTACAGAAACTTGAGAAAGAAAAATATTTTTTTTCAGAGTCAGTAATATAATAATATATGTACCCAGGATCGCCCGTACGCGTAACATTCAAATAAAAATAAACCCGTGCGCAGATCCCCATTTTTATATATAGGATGAATATGGATAAAATAAACCTATAGAAAAGAGAGAAATCTTACTTATTAAGTATGAATTATAAAAAAGTAGGAAGCGTCGATGTTCTTCGTTGTCGTTGAATAAGTTTGAATAAATAATAATAATAATAATAAAAAGGGTCTGTGCACTACATGAAATCAAAAATACTATTTAGTACGCTTGAATTCTTATATGAAACAAGCTTTTTTTTTTAATTTCCCTTATAAAACTTTGAGAGTATATATATATATATATAATATTTATGCACACTAAAATCATTTTTAGTGCGAATCCATGAAATGGAAAAGTTTGTTTGCGAAAAAAAAAAAGGTGTAATACGTTTCTTAGTGATATGTCCGTGGTAATAAAATAATTATTATTATTATATAAAGGGTTAATAGGAACCTTATATATAAAAAAAAAACTCCACTCTTTCTTTTTTCTCTCATATCTATTAACTTCTCCCCATATTACACCTGAGATACATCATTTATTCATTGATTCATTCATTATTAAGATGATAATATATTCTGGCGTAACCTTGAACATTAAGAAAGAAGCAAGACCATTCCTTAAAAGATACCTTTGTACAAAAATTTACACATGGCAATTTGTTTTTGTGTATATATCTTTTCTAACTTGGCCTGGACTCTTTTTTTTTTTTCCCTCTCAAAAGTCGTTCAATGTCCGATCTAATAAGGAAACTTTCTCCGTTTTATGAAACCAACCTCTTTTTGAATCAATCGAAAAAGACTCCATCATACGATATATAAATAAATAAATAAATGAATAAAGATGTGTAATAGTCCCTTATCGTTTATAAGTAAAAAAAAAAAAAGGAGAGGAGGGTGGGAGCAAAAATAAAGACAATAGGATTTTCCATTTTGCATAAAAGTAAGATGACAGCTGACCTATAACTATTAATACCTTTTGGTTTACAAAAAGATAAAGAAACAAATTCATCGACTAAAAACGATGTTACTTGAACGCGTTTTTTTTTTCTTAATGATGTGAAAATGATTAGGAATTATCTTCTCCCCCCCCAATCGATCTGAAACAAAATTCAAAAGGTCTTTTTTAAAGAATTATTGTACTATCAAGATTTTCGAAACCAACGTCTTTCAACTTCCTGTTTTGGTTTTATTTCTTAGTATGTAAGTGAATTGTGGTACAAAAACTAAAATTGCTTTAAATGTGTGTGTACACTATGAAACCAAAAGGATATATAAACTTAAATAGTGATAAAGAGAAAAAAGGTAGCATGCAATGAAAGTCTTTGTTTGGAAAATACCACGCGTTTTTTTTTCAACTTTTAGGATACAAGTATGTATGGTTGGCGTTATTGATTATATTAGTAGTAGTAGTAGTATATACACCAATACGATTGGAAATAATGACTACAGAAAATTTCCCAAAAGATAAAAAAAAATCATTTTTCATCCACCGCCTTTTCTTTAACAGCGGCCCGATGGTTTTTTCATCTTTACATTTTACTTACTGTTTGTTGTTTATCCACTTTTTTTATGCAGTGGAATCGCATGATTGCCAAGTCTTTTTTCTTATTTTATTTTATTTTCCCGCCCTACATAACAATGCATCGGAAACCAAAGGTGCTTTTTTTTGGGGGGAGAAAGAAGACAATCTATATATATAGAATGAATGAGAGAGAGAGAGAGAGAGAGGAAATTACCGAATGTAAAAATTTATCCGTCATTTCTATCAAATCATGGTCATTGTATATAGTGTCATAAAGAGAGATATACATAAAAACAAGCTCTGGATATGTTATTATAGTATCAACCATCACCACTATATATATAGACAACTTCATGTGATAGATTTTTCTTGGCTTATTGTCTATTCTAATAAGAAAACTGTCATTTGTATTTGGATAGAAACTAAAAATATATATAGAGTATCATCGGATATGGGAAGAAAGAAATTCGGAAGCATGTCCGAATGATCAATGCACACACACATAAAAAAAACAATGGTTTGTTTTTATATATTTTAGTGTGTGAAAAGAAAAATTTTAATTTTAGTGTACGTGTATCTACATTAACATTCATCAATGGTTGAGCACTATTTTTTCTTTGGTTTAGTGTATTCATTCACTATCTTTTTAGTGTGTAGAAATTACTCATAAATTTCATCGTACTTGACATTCATCATCATTTCATTTTTTTTTTTAAAAAAAAAAAGATTCATTTGAATGGAATAATATATACAATAATCGGCTTTGATTACGTTTATGAACAGTTGTTTGCAACACAAAGGCATTACATGACGTTCATCGATTAAACGGGAAAAAAAGAAATACAGAAATAGAAGAATAATCCATACTTTTTGGCGTATTTTTTTTTCTTCTTCTTCAACAAACAAACAAACAATGATGTAATTATTTTTAGCTTTCTATACTTATTACCTAATGGTAGCCTCTTTTTTGTTTTATTTATAGTAATTTATGGTAGTATATATCGTCATTCATTATCTGTTTTTTATAACACATTCTCAACATTAACAAACAGCAATCTATTAAAGAAAAATGTACGTAGAGGTTTGAGATTTTCCATAAAATATTAAAAATAGTTTTATTTCATCCTATGTACAATGATCTGATCAACAACAACAAAAACAACATCTTTTTGTTCGTTATATAAACAAATAGAGAATCTTTTTCAAATAAAAAATGTTTAAACACAATCTTGAAAGGATTAGCATGACTCTATACAAATGATTAATTAACTTAATCTTTGAAACATACTTTTAATCATAGAGACTAGACATAAAGATTCTGTTATCATAACGTTTTTAGAAATTTCTATTTATATATCCATAGGAAACAACCCAAGCGAAAAACATGATGTATACTTAATTGAATGTCTAAGAAAGACAGATGGTTTTTTTTACAAGTACTCAATCAGTTTTTCTTTTTGATTTAAAAATATCGTTATTATCTATTTGTATTAAACAAGAACTGTCAAAAATAAAGTCAAAACTCCTTTAGTGTTTCAAAACTTTGGAATGAAGTGGGCGTCCGTGGTTCATGCAGCATATAACACGTGATAACCTTCTTTTTTATTTTTATCTACTTTTTTTTTTTTCAAGGAGAAAAAGAGGGGTCAATATCCCCCCTCCCCCAAAAAATAAAGTGATGCAGATAACCGTAAGGTTTGTAGAAATTGCCAAAAACCCCGGGGGCTATTGAGAATTATGATTGTGTGTTGGTAATCTACTCTACCTATCTAATATAGAAGTATGAGTTATTATGTTATGTTGAAGAAACTATCATCCTCCTTTTATAATCATTTCTTATCATTTTCAATGGTTTCATCTAGATTCTCCTAGTTACTAATTAGATCTAGGTATTCAACAAAGTAGCAGTTGATAATTTTACCAAACCTTTTGTTGTTATTACATATATATATATATAAATGAAAATTCTGCCTCATTGATCATGAATCAAAGACGTGAATTCAAGTTATTATGACGAGCAATTGTCCGTTTCTTCTAATCCCCTATTTAACTACAAGATGTTTATGTTGTTTTATGGTTAAATTATTCCTAGGCTTGACACCTCCCCCAAATTCAAAATCGCGTTGCTATGATCGCATCAGAACGGATCATAATATGTTGATTTATTTAGGCCAACATAGCGCAACATTCTTCTCTTGCTCAGAAATAAGTCCAGGTAATCAATGGATTATACATAATACGGTAACTCGTTCCATTGGTGCGGCCAAAATAATTACACTTACGTTTCTCAGATCCGATAGTTTTCTGTTCCTATTTTACCGTATTTTTGTAACATTCATCATTCATCAAGTTATTCCCATTTTCAGTATCTTTCATCTTTAGATCCTATTTAAATTCTACCAAAACTTTTGCAAGTCCTTTTTTCAATGGTGAATAATTTATAGTGAGAATCAATGTATTTTTGATATTCTCGATAAACCTTTTCCGTCACATTTATATAGTGAATGATGGAAGTATTATCATCATCAGTACGACTGGCTATATATTTAATGAGATACAGGATCAAATGACGTATAATGCTGCTTTGACAAGGGGATTGCCATTTTAGTCAATTGGATCTGTATATTCATTAAAAAAAACTACTGCTGTATATCCTATATATGCATCTCATACGAATCCATTTTTAAGATAATCTGATTCTCGGCTATTATATTCTTTACTTTTGTGGTATGGATAAGAATTAAGATAGATGTAATGAAAAGAGAGATAGAGACAGAAGAAGTCTTGTGAGAATCGATATAGATTTATTATAATAGTAAAGATGATAATAAAAGTAAAGATAATTATACTCTAGTTTTACAAGTACAGTGTTAATATGTTTTCTTATCCATGCCACTTAATCGTTGACCATGGTAGTTTGTTATTATTACATTTATCAATTTGTAACCAAATAATAAAACTGTTTTGGGCGAAGGAACGGTAGAGAACAACCAGGACAATCACGTTCCTTCATTATTCCGATTACAGTGCATTAATGTAGTAGTTACTTTTTATTACTGAGAGCAGTTATAATATATTGGCATATCAAAAGAAAAAAAAAGTTACTATAACTAAAATAATAGATTCTACGTATTATTATGGACCTTGATAATTACTCATTTTACTCATTCATATTGTTCCTTATCCGTTTTCTTGAAACCATTGGTACGAGTTCTGAACAACGTATTTTGACTAGTAGGATGGATAAATAATAATAAAAAATAGTAAATAATCGATCCAACTGAATCAATGCAAGAAGGCAGACCAAACGAGAGAGAAAAAAGAAAAAATCAAAGCATCCATACCAGATTTACACTGTTTTGGATTCATCTATCATGAACAAATCGAATCAATCACAAAGCATCGTAAGTGCCGTAAATATACAATCAAACCTCGTTTTTTGCAATACCTCGCTTTTAGCAACAAATTCCTAGGAACTGTTAAAAAACCATAATTTCTGTCTCTTACTATTATAGCCCAAAGGGCACAGTGTTAATTGAGAATTAAATAACCCCCCCATCTTTAAATAGAAAAACATAATGGATTTTGCAACTTGCAACTTGAAACCATAGATGACTACTTGCATCGTTATCCAGGGTGAAAAAACACCTTTAATATTTACTAACTATTGGCACATATTTTATTCTTTATTTCCTATAACGTTAACATAAAATAATAAAACTATCTTTAATAGATAATTCATAATATCTCACCATTATAATACGTGTACACATTTTATTTCAAAAATATTATTAGAGAAAGTAGTCAATTTAAATTTTGTCTTCATAGAATAAAAATGACAAAGTATATAACAATAGAAACATCAGTGATACGTGTATTTTTATTCACATTTTATGATGGTCAAGTTTTTAACATGGGGTGCGTAGTATAGTAGATAGATATTATTATTGGGGATAAATTGGATTTGAGAAGAAAATTACACATGAAGGCTCTAATTATGAATCAGTATACTGCATCTGCATGGATGTTATATGTTTTGAATACCTGGTAGCATATTCACTTTAGAAGAAAAAAAATATTCAGAATATATTCAAATGTTGGTATGTGCAAAATACCCTAAATTTGAATTTATCTCGAATATTTTTTTAATATCTTTTGAATATGCATACTTTTTGTATATATTTCGAATATTTTTGCCTTTTTAACAATGAAAAATATCCAGGATATATTCAAAAGATATTTGAAGTTGAACATGTACGTATTTCGTGGACAAGGATGAAACTTATTTCTTTTATGATATTATGATATTAAATCCGCTCGAAAATGGACATATTTTTCCTTACTGGTGTCTTCTCTATCGTTATTCATAATAATACTGTATCGACCGCTCAATAGTATGTATATAGACATAAATCACTTGTTGATTGCCTATAATTTTCATGCACCGAAAACTCATTCTAACAAAAAAAGGGACCATGGTGCCAAAATTATTATTGTAAAAAATAAGAATTTAAGAATGTAGCTAATGGAAATACGTTGTAGAAATGATAAACCATATATTGTTTATGTAAAATGTGTGTCAAAAGCCTGGAAATAAATAGAACAATTTATTTAATAGTTTTTGTAGAGAAGCTTGTATATTATAGGTAATAATAATGATGATGATATGACTAAATAAAATATATTGAGCAATGCGTATAAAAAGATTATATATAATAAATAGTATAAACGATAAAGTATATGCTTATTTCGTTTAGAAGGTAGTATGAGCACTCTATGTTTAAGAAAACCATGTTAATTGTCACGTAGTACTAATTTTTAGAAAGTGAGCTCTTGATTGGCCATTGCCGCACCGGTAAACTCCGTCGCCTCTAGTGTTCAATAGAATTTACATAGTGCAGTCTTTTTTTTTTTTTTCTCTTTCCCTCGTTGCCCTTTGTAGCATTCTTCTGGACGTGAAATGTTGAGCTTTGCTCAGTCTGGCCAGCTGAAGTGGGGTATTCACTCTTAGCCTTCGGGAAGATGTGCTATTTAGGGTGACAAGTGGAAAGAAATGGAGGGGATTGGTGGGGATTGGTGGGAAATGGTGGATGCTCTTTGTAGTAGCTTCTGGACGTGAAATGTTGAGCTTTGCTCAGTCTGGCCAGCTGGAGTGGGGTATTCACTATTAGCCTTCGGGAGGCTGCTATTTAGGGTGGGGAATGGAGAGAAATGGAGAGGATTGGTGGGTGGAAATGGAGCCAATTGACTGTTATTATTATTATTATTATTATTATTTATTAGTATTTTGTCATGAACGATTTTTACAAGCAAGCCAAGCCAAGAACAAGTAAGAAACGGTCCAAACAACCTTACAGCCTTACAAGCACGGGTCCATTGGTCAAGAACAAGCAAGAAACGATTCCAAACAGCCTTACAGCCTTACAAGCACGGTCCATTAGTCAAGTTAGAACTTAATCACAATAGCAATCATAATAATAAAGTCTTTTATTGTCTTGGGCTTTTTTTTAACACATTAGTTTCTTCATGTTAAAAGTCTTTAATAATAAAAAACACGCAATCGTTTATTCATTGAAAGATTAATCTTTTAATCCTAATCCACTTTTTCTTTCTTGATCCACTTTTTTTTTTCAAAACACTTCCGGATGCGCAGCAGACCTTGCAATAATAAAAAACAAGTGCAGCGTTACCATATATTATATACAAAGTGGTTATGAAAAGGGTAGTCTTATATACTGCGTTTTTGGTATTATTTTGATAATGTCAAATAGCGTCAATAAAAAAAGATGGAAAATTATATATTATTAGAGGATGGGGTCATGTCATCTAATATACGTATCCCGTCACCATCCTGTCAAAATACTCGTCTCATTTAAAAAATGTCAAAGTAACCGCCTTACTTATTGTGGAAGACAAGGTGTGTATCATTTCATCGAGTTCAATAAGCTTTATTACTATGTAACAAAAACATTCTATTTATATATTCTACTTACTGCAAATAAATAACAAAACTTTCATTTTCCAAAAGATCGTTTCCTGTTTCAAGCGTCACAACATCCTCTTGTAATACATAAATAACAATATTCATAAACACATCGGCTCTTACTACTGCTATAGTAGCAGCCGTAATGATGGGCCTATATAACAAAAATAAAAATATAAAAATGTCTCTCCCACGTCTCTTCATTTTACCCATAATACCATTCCGATGCCAATCATAACGAGCACATTTGTCACTTACACAAAAATCTGTTACTTGAAATCATTCCTGGTAGCGAAAAATTGGTGATCACCACGAATAATAAAATATAAGAATAGGAGAGTCAGTAACAGTGTATCATATTGATAAGTCTTTGTTTGAAAATCTGTCACAGACAAATATAAATAAAACTTACGTTTCAAGAACATAGATGGCGTTTGTTTGCATATCTAAAGTTTCCATATGGATCGGGTACCATCTCCAGTAACAACGATAGTGACGATCGACTCTTCAATAATAATATGATGTAATATATAGATGGACGAAAAAAAAATCATTAGCAAAAAAAAAAAAAAAAAGGAATTTTTTCATCGTAAATGTATGCCACTCAAGATTTCGTCTCTCTCACCCTCTGTTGCTTATTTCTATTCACGTATAGAAACTGGCAGAAATTGTGAAACGTTTCTTTTACCTCCTCCTGCTAATCGTTCAATCATCGATGATATAAAAGAATAAAGTGTTATAAAGAATATATATTAGTAGCTATGTGAAAAAGAAAGAAGGCGGATTTTTTTTAGTCGTCAGTCATATTTACAAGTATCCTATCTATCTATCTATTTATTCTTACATGAACTATTGGAATATAACATTATTCAGAACCATCGTTTCGAAATGAGGCTGTATTTTGGTATATATAAAAAAAATTGATGCGTTGGAAAAAATGATTGAAAAAAAAGTGGGAAAGTGGGAAAGAAAAGTGAAAAATGAAAAATGACATTCAACTCCTTTTTTTTTTCTTGTTCGACATCTTGTACCACCATTGCGGAATGAAAAGACGCCAGACGAAAATCTCCTTTTTTATACACTGCTCACATTCTGCATAAACTGCATAAACTAATAAACCGCATAAACATACTCCATCATCACAACCACCCAATACCCCAATCATCCCCATAACCATTCCTACACCACTCCTCTCGTACTACACACTCGTACTACACACTCACGTCGAGCTAAACGTTTTGTCATCACCACCATGCACTAAATGGCATACAATAATTTCAATATATACGTATGTATTTTTTTAGAGAAAACAAAATCATTTTCTCATATATATATTTCGTTGCTCGTCGATGAAAACATAGCCAAGATATTTTTATTAATACAATATTCACATTATATCGGGATTTAACATGGCTGTCTACGTGTGGATTTATAAAAAAAAGAGAAAAATATTTTTTTAGTCACAACAACTTGCCATTTATTAATCATTCATGAATAATAGTACAACAAGAAGGTAGATCGATTTATAATGTGTTTATACGAGATTGTCTCCTATTATTATATTATTACGTAAATTTTTTTTGTATCTATGATGAATATTTTTTTGAATATTATTTTTCTAAGGTGTTAATAGAGTTGCTAATAAAAAGCCCTTTTGTAATATATTGAAATGGATTATTATTATTGTGTGATGCATAATAAAAAAAAACTTTTTTCTCCCGTTCATGATAAAAACATGTTGAAATGATATGCGGAGGTAAATGTGCCTTATGCTTGGAAACAAAATATTGAGCAGTAGTAATCATGGGACTTAAACGTCATCAATTTTTGCTATTTCTGAAGGCGCAGTAACTCTCACTCAATTTGGGGCAACATTCTTCTCTCAACTCAATAGACACACACTTTTTCTTCTACTTCTTCAAGTTACCAATGAAAAAGGTACTTTTGAAATCTTTACAACGTTTTTCAATGATCCTCTTTTGACATTGAATGGCCTTAATTGCTTTTTTTTACTGATTTATTCAATCAACCTTCTTTATTCTCTCAAACTTTTCCTCTAATACTTTTTTTTTCGTTTACCATTCCATATCTTCATTTTGCTTATGCATTCTTTTTTATATTATATTCTTTATTTTAGTATTCTCAAACTTATTTTTTTACGTTCATTCTTCTATTTGGATCTTCTCATTTCGAAATGAATGCCGTTATATTGTTTCCAAAGCATTCAGGGTTCCAATGTTTTCTTTTTCTGGTCGATGCCATTTCTTCCCTTTTGGTCAAGTCTGTTCTCTGCTTTTCGTATTAGCCAAGTCTATGTAGTTTTGGTACATACGGTGACGGGTTCGACTCCTGTACTTGGTTCAAGGGGCCTGAGTTCTTGTTGGTGCCAGGTCCCACTGGATATGGCGCGTCTTTTTGACAATCCAACGGAGCCGAGGAGACGACAGTTGGTTTAGCTGAGGTTAAGGTGCGGCCTTCTGTTCCCCTTTCGGCACACCCAAGGTTGTGGTCAGTAACCATTCGCATGCAAGGAAGAAGTCAGACTTAGGAACTGGCCAGGGTACAGTACTTGCATGTGCCCACAACAGTCTGTATAATCTTGGTAGAATTGTCCTTATTGTGTACTCTGGAAGGACGTTGATTTCCTTTGATCAACTAAATGCACATTTTGGAGGCTAACAGTGCGATAGCCATACGTCTCTGCATTCCACAGAACTCGCATTCCCTGGGAGTAATTTGACTATCCATAGTCATCCCGCTTGTGCAGTTAGTACAACCAAGTGTTCGAAAACGGCTTTCGGTCGCCCATGAGTCTTTGTAGCTGACTCAAAATGCTATGTCCGTTCATGACAAAAACTGTCGAGGCAGTGCTACCATTTTACATGGTAGCCTTCCACCACACCAGCCAGAAAAAAGTGCTCGGGCAAAAAAGCCATGTGAGAAGGGGATGAAACCAATAAAAGAGGGGAACGAAAACAAAAGAGGGGCTCGAAGGAAGAGAGTTGTCCATGCATGAAATACTTTTACCTTTTTCTCTTTGTTAAAATAATAGGTGAAATTTTCGAGTGATATAGCCAACAAAAAAAAACAATATGAATTCATAACATTGATAGCCGATCTGCTCCTGTTCTGTCTGTATGTATTTCAATTATAACTATTTCATTACTAAAAGAAACTTTATATATGAGCAATTAAACTTATACGTTATATATAAATATATATAATAGGTTATGCCATTTCTCAAGCTGACGATTCTTAATCATGATACGCCCCTGTTTTGCGGGTATGTTTTTTTTCTGTTTCTTTGAACAATAACTAGTTTATTATAGAAGAAGAACAATTGACAAACATATGTATTTAGGCATGGTTTCCAAGTTGAACGATTTTCTTTATGTTTCATCATGGTCTCTCAGCGTGGGTTTTCCTTTATCGATGAACAGGGAGCAACGCTTAATGGATCGACCAATTTGCAACAAAGACCTCCAGGCCATCCAAGTTATTCATAGTAGTATTCCTTTAGTTATTCGCAATTGTATTCCTTTAGTCATTTACAATTGTGTTCCTTTAGTCATTCAATTTTTCCTTCTGAACAACAAAAACATTTGGGTCTTTTGACATAGTGCAGTTGGGTCAACCAACTGAGGGATAGGGTGGGTTTTCCTCGTTTTAATAAACATCAAACTTAAAAAAAACATGACTCTGTTGGTATTTTTTTTTTATATGTTTGAAATAATTAATTCATTTTAACAATGACTGTTTGCACTTGATCAACCTTATCGGAATGATTCCGAGTGCACGGGTCGAGGTTTACCTAGTAACCGATACATTTGGAGGTGAATGGCGCGATCAAAAACAAGTTGGTAGATCATGAGAATTTCGGGTACCTCACCTGGTAGTAGACTACTACCAACTTTTTCGTTTACGGTCATAACTCAGTAACTAAGCTCCAACCAGGGGCCAGATTTCGAGCTGTCACTAGTAAAAGATACATTTGGGAGTGAATGACGCCATGAAAAACAAATTGGTAGATTTTGAGAAATTCGGGTACCTAGATTACTACCAATTTCACATATCCGGTCATATCTCAGTAATTAAGCTCGAACCAAGGGGCCATGGTTATAAAGTTGAGATATTGGATGGTTCATCTTTATTCAAAAATAAAACAGGGCTTATTGGTTTGCACCTATGCTCTACGACAGTTCAACTGTTGTGATGATTGATGTGCCTGTTGTAGTAAATCCTAAGCTATCTTAAGAAAATAATCGTCTGTTTTTCATTTGTGATAATAATAATGAAGTTTGTATAGTTCAGTGTAATTTTCTTAGCCTTGTTACTTGTTACTAATAATTGGAAGGTGGAAGAATGGAACAAAGAAACATGATCTTTTATTATTAATGACGTCAAAAGTATATTATATACAAGCATATGTTATCGGATCAGATCAGAAACATGATGGATGACAACAATAATAGAATAAACAGTAATGTGTCATTTAGAAAACACTTACAAAAAAGCAAGTATGCATATCAAAAGATGGTTCTTTTAGGATTGTCGGCTTTCATCTTTTTATGTTTTGTAAAATACAGAATACGGGCGAACAACGATTCTAGAATGACATTCATATGCTCATTTTTATCGACTTACTTTTATTATTACGCCAATGTGTGCTCATGCTGTCATGTCGTTCCTTCGTATGAGATAAGGACTGTTCCTGATCAAAGAAGTAGATATGAATTATTTTTCCATGCATACAATGAATCTACATGTATATTTTTCAGGGACATGAAAGAAAAACAAAGACAAAGTGCTAAATAGATACTTATTATATCTCAATTATTTTTGTACATATACTAGAAGCTAAAAATAAAATAAAATATATTGGTAATTTTGGTGGTTGAAAAGTAATATATTGTAATGGGTTTGATAGACTTATCATATACGTCAATTTACAAGTGTGTACAGGGTTGGTATTGTATTCTTTTTTGTTTATGTATGATGGTAATTAAAAGGGTGATCAATAATTGTTCAAATGAAAAAAATGAAAATAATTGTGCTATTCGTGAAGGTTAAAATGTATGATGTGAATTTAAAGTGTTGGCGTATATATATATATATATATATATATCAATAACAATATGTTAATGGCACGGAGGAGTAATAAACTAAAGTTTATACTCATAGTCACGTATATACTTGACAACGGAGGAGACAGTGATGGCCACACGAGATATCTCGATAGACTTGATGTATAAAGGTCCAAAATCAAAGTCAACATTCATAGCCTCTAGCTGATCATCCAAATGTTTTCTTTCCAATGGTGGGTATGGGACTTCATCTGTTGGTTCTGCTAACTTTCTAGACTTTCCTTTTCGATATCTAGCTGCCTTTTCTCGTTTATACAATGTCAAATGTACCTATTAAATAATAAAGAGGTTAATACATATACTTGTATAAAAAGAAAGAGGGAAAATAAGAATAAAAAAATAACACATTACGTCTCTGCCGGCCCCTCCTATTTGTTTGACATAGTCAGCCCCAGCCAATTCATCTTGAATCATATCTATACATGTATAAGAGAGAGAGAGAGGTAAGCAGCTATTCTTCTGAGTATCCAAGTAGATTGCTCTTTCTAATCTTCCCGTAATGTAAATAAATTAAAACAAACAAACGCTTACTTCTGATGATTTTAATCGGATGATTTTTTCCCTCTTTAGTAGAGATGCCTAAATCTAAATATAGTAATCCAATATTGATACTATTGATTAATATCACTGATAGATTGAATATATTCAAGTATTTTTCTTTTGAGTACTTACTACTTTTAGAAAAATTATGCATGCGGTTGTAATGGCCAAGTGAATAATCCCCATTGTATTCTTGCATGACTTTTCGAACAGTGGAGAGAAGGCACTGTGGATGAGCGTTTCTTTTTATCGTTACTTTTGCAACAGTGATGTGTAGATCTTCGTGTCGAGAAATATGGATATCACCAAGTCCCAATGATGATAATATATTACTAATAGCGTCTGCTTGTTGTTTTAATTGCGGACCATCTACTCTTACGAAAACACAATACCTTCTTGAATTGACATTGTCCATTAACTACAATAAGAAAAGGTGGGACTACATATCAGTGATGGTCGTAAATACATTCATGGTTTTTTTTCTCTTCCAAGAATAGCATACATACAATCGCGTCAATTCCTTTGATTGCGTAGAATAATTGCTTAAACGTTCCCTCTGATTTCATAGAATAGGCTTCGATTTCATGGGGTCGGTAGATCTGTACTTTGGCGGATGAGAAACGTTCGATCATTCTAATTGCCCAATTTCTTTGCACTACATATAAAGAAAATTGGTTCTTTTATTTTAGTATCCCGGTGAATGGAAATATGTGAAAAAAAAATAGCATAAACCAACAAGATCTTTTCTTTTTTTTTTATTACCATCATCCTTCAAGAATTTAGTGGCTTCGGATGGGATTTTTACTTCATCATGTTCGATTGGTCCTCGTACATTGATACTTCCAGGCGATGGGCCATATTTTTCGATCATTTCCATAAAGTATGGACAGTGTTGCACTTGGGTTGTGGAATAGACGTCATCCATCTCCGGTAATGCTGACATGAACTCATTTTCATCTCTTCCTTCTTCTGAACTGCCAATTGATTTAATTTCTCCTTCTTCTGAACTACCAATTGATTCAATTTCTCCTTCTTCTGATCCGTAATTCTCTTCAATAGGTTCACTTGGTGCAGTTCCATAACTTTCGACAGAACTTGTGTCATCATCCAGATTATCCAATTTCGTAAGTTTTTGTTTTTTTCCAGTATGATCCTCATCTAAATGTACATCCAGGTTTTCATCGTCATTGATTCCCAACCATGAAGATTCTCCCTTCCAATCAGTGTCAAGTAGTTGAGGGACATTATGACCAAGTTGCTGTAATCCAATATTTGTTTGAGATTTGACCTGAGTATATTGAACCTTTGGATCACTAACTACTTGAGACTGTGTTTCAGGTTTACGTTCCTGTTGCTGCTGTTGATGAACGTATTGTTGTCGTCGGGGATCATGTTTCTCGTCATGATACAATGCTATACTTTGGTTTGGAACTACTGAAGAACTAGAAGTTGGGTTTAGTGTAGCTTGACCTTGGTACCAAGGGGTAAAAGAAGAAGAAGAAGGATAGTGCTTATTACTATCTTTCTCATCGTGGCCCAGGTTGTCGCAATGTGAAGAATTATAATATTTTTCTTTTCGTTGTTGTCGCTCTCCCTTGGATCGTTTCGATGGACGTTGTGATTCTTCATTCAAATTAGAAGTAGACATATAACTGTCAAGATACCAGGAAAACGGTCGTTCAGGATCTGTATCTTGTTGCTGATCTTGAATGTTTCGCTTTTGTTTCGTATAAACATAGTAAGAATTAAATCGATCTTCACCCTGTCGATTCGAATGGGGAGTCTGTTGTGGCTCTTGATCTTGTGTGCATGGCGTTGGATTACTGTCAATATACCATCCAACATTTTCATCAGAAGGATTCGGTTGGTCTTGATTTTGTTCTTTTTGTTTAATATTATTTATATGAGCATACTGGTTCACGAAGAAAGTTTTACTGTATGGAGAATCCATTGTTGCCTTTTTGAGAAGCTATAAAAAAAAAGATATCAGGTCTGCACACTCCTGCTGTTCGGTTTTTTGTTGTCGCCGTTTGAATCATGAAAAAAAAACGGAGCATTTTTTTTTTCATGCAAAACATTAAATAATAGGCTCCTTTCAAAACAAACACTATGTTCGCTCATATATCAACTATACTATTTACTTTGTTCAATCCAACATAAAAATATAAGTTTTATATATAAGTATACTTACAGAAGATGTATCTATAATTAAACAGAAAGGAATTGTCTAACAATTACAGTCATCCACCAACAGCAAGAGTTTGATTTATAAGCATCACTTTTAACCTAAACCACCAAATATGCGTATAAAGTACTATATCCGTATTGATTTTGATGGGTTATGCAGTGATATATTTGTTTTTGTCAATTCATCTTCTGACTTGAAAATCATTCTGTCTTTTATGATGTTATCTAGTATTCAGATACGTTAAATTCACAGACAAAGTCCCAGTAGAACGGTAAATTTAACAAGAGGTAGAGGATCATCAGTAATCGTTCACTTGGTATACTTATCCAAATATACAAATAAAATCAGGAGTTTAATTATCATATATATACTACTACGTGTGAAATGCAGACAACATTTCAATTTCTTTAATCGTGATATCAAAATAGATATAAAAGGGATAAAAGATACAAAAATCCTTCTAGTTTTTTTCTATATTTTCCTTTGACATATGTTATCCTCCGAGCCATGTATTGTCATAGTGATACTGATGATGGCAATTGATTCCATCCTTACCCATGCTGCTCCACAGGAAAAGCAGAAATCGGTATTTTAAATTGGAGTAGCAAGAGACCTTGGAAACTGCAAATGACTTGTGTACTTCAAATGGTAAATCCAATAATTATGTTGCATCTGTATGCCAAGAAAACATCCCTATATGCCTTGCTGACGATATGACTGGTAAGGTTGAACCTTCTGTTTGTGATGAAGATGTTTAGAAGCATGTAGCTATGCTTGCACTTTCTCAGATAGCTGTCAAATAGGGTGGACAAAAGACCATCAAAATTGTCTTACTGTCGAATCTGTTGTAAAGAAGTGGCTTCTTAGCAAACTCTAAAACTATAATATAATAATATATATTTCAGTGAGGGAAAGAAGGACCTAATATTTTTTTAGCTCTATAATTCTCTCACCCCTTCCCTTGTAATTTTCAAGAACAACCCTTAACTTTAAAAAAACATATAGAAAAATGATCTTAACTACAATAATTAAAAATATATATAAAATAACACACACACATACAAATTTCTTTGTTATTTTTCTTTTGTTATAAATAATAGGATATGGGAAATCGAATATGATGATGGGGTCGGATAAGAGGGAATGGTTGTTGTTGTTGTAGATGTTGATCTTGGTGGATGGGGGGTATATATAAAGTTCCTTTATTCACACAGCACGAACTATTTAAGAAGTTGTAGTGAAACTCGGTGATCGTGCATATTTTTTTAATAGTTCAGTACGTCGACTAATCCATGAATCTCTTTTACTTTGTTGTTGTGTATTTTGTTCTTCGTTATCTTCATCATTATCTTCCATTTGTTGGTGTTGACTAATATTAGGATGGCTCGTTGATTTTCCTTGTGAGTGATGATGATCTGATAAGGAAGAAGAAGAAGGTGAGGGAGGTGCAGGTCGATTCCATTGATAAAACGTAGACGTTCGCTTTAAATATTGTGTACGGAATGATGAGGATAATAATGGGGAACGGTCATCTGGATGTTGTTGATCTTCGACATCAAGTGTAATGTTACGGCGATGACGGTTACAACAGCAACAATATAGAATCAGCGATACAATAACCAATGCACTGACGATTAAAACACTCAAGGCAAGTAGTGTCATGCCATTGTTGATGTCCACTTCCACCATGTATAAATTATTATCTATTTTATTATTATTATTGCTGTTATTATTATTATTATTATTATTATTATTTGTTATAGAGGGTGAGTAAGAAATTAATAAAGAACGAAAGAGAAGGGAGAGGAGAGAGAGAGAGAGAGAGAGAGAGAGAGAGAGAGAGAGAGAGAGAGAGAGAGAGAGAGAGAAAGACCAAAGAAATAAAAAGAAGCACAACGGAGGAAATAGAATAAATGGGAAAATTAGAAAAGAAAGATGTGAGCAAGTTTAAGTGTGACCTCAGAACTAAATAATTACATATTACGACTACCATATTCGTTTGGAAGTATACTGCCATTTACTTGGTACAATATGCCGTGTAATCTATTCTATCTCATATACCAACTCAGTGGTGCTACTATCTTTATCGTTCATCATTTTTAAAGAGAAGATGAATTCGTTGGAAACAAAAATTGCTTATTTAACACGAAGAAGTTTGTTTATCTGTGCATATCAACCTCAATATAAAAAGTGTGATAGGTTTTGTGTTGTTAAACTTTACCCATTTTAGATACAAATTCCAATATATAAGCCGCCCCATGTAGTGTAACCAAAACTGTACTGTATTTTTTATGCATTCCATTGCATCATTAATTTTTTTTTTTTTTTTTGTATAATGTGTACATCCTTGTCCTGGGATCCAGACTTTTGTTGTCAATATAAGTGGGTCATCTGATGATCAAATAATAATCTTACTCACGCGTCCTCCATTTCGAAAAATATCTTACTTTTCTATTTGTTGAATATTCAGACATTTTAATACGTAATCCATGTTTGAACCATAATAAAATCACAAGAGAAAAGATCCTACAGCTATAGTGATGTGATAAACCATAGAAAAACCTAGACTGAAGTAGAAGTACTCAATAAGAAAAGAATGGACTAATTCGAAATGAACTATTTAGCTGATATGTCACTTTTAGCTGCTTATTTTAGTCAGGAATGGTGCAAGCTGTATAAAAAAAATACATTAAAAATCCTTCTACTGAGAATGAGCAACTGGAGTGCATGTGGTGATTCATTTGCCTTTGCACAAATGAAATCCTGTCTTCACCCATCACTGATAACAAAAATTAATAAATATAGAATAATAACCACCTTTATTTTTATCATTAGCTTTCTTTCTAAACAAATGTTGCCTGTTATATAATTTTATAAAATGAACGACGTAACGAAAGATCAGTTTATTTTTCTATTTCTGGGATACGCCAAAGAGAATGCCAATATAATAGATCGCATTTCAGAGCATAAAAAAAACATGAATTATAGATATTTTTACTTCCAGTCCTTCAAAAACGGGCAACAACATCCACTACCACAATAACAACAATAAGCTGCTTTTTTTCTTTTAGCACCCGCTTGGAAACGGTATTCATAATCATTTCTTTTTAATACGATTTTTTTTTCGTTAAATAGGTATATCCATTAGTATTACTATTCATCACCCTTACAGGAATGAATGGTGTGTCTAGGTATAATAATAATAGGAAGTAATGTTATGAGCCGTTCGTCTGGGAAGCAGTCATGCACTTGACATCTCTCGTATTGAAAGGAGATTTGGAGGCTATTTTTAACACTCACTCGGTTGGAGATGATATTCAGTAATAAATATTTTTTTGAAGGTTCTTCTCATCCTGTTAATGTGACACCTGATACCTTCATTGGACGCTCAACAAAATTGTATTTGTTGGAAACATCTGTCATCCGACGCAATCAAATTCAGCAACAGCAAAGTTGCGTCATGATTTAGAACACTATAATTTGGTTGATATACTGTTGGATATTCTCGACAGTGACAATAGTCGTCTGGATGTGATTACCTTTCTTCAAGTGGCACAAATCGTTAAGCTCCTTATTATCGCTTTGTCAAACATTGTATATACAAGTTCACTATTACCACAGCAGCTTATGCAATTCTTCCCAAAGCTCAAATCATTTGAAATTACTGCGTACGATCTCACTAACTCTGATGTATCACAATTGTACAAGAAAAAAATTCAAGACAGTCCAGCGAGACAGCGGCACTCTGGTGTACTGGAATTTGAATTCCTCGATGACAATATTCAAAATAGACAAATCGGGTATTATCATATTCTTTTTCAGTTGATTCTAGACATTCATGCCACACTTCAACCACTTATTCTTTCTGGATTGAGTAATATATTTGATCGTAATATGATGGAACATCTTGCATGTCATGATTTCCTTGAAGTATTAATCTCTTACTTGGCCCATATCGATCCATGGTGCAGAAAAGTGAGTATTGTATCGTTTCTTTGAACACTCATTCGTAAATTTGATATGGCTATCCATCCCTGGCTATAACTTGTGTATGTAAATGGCGAATTGTTGAGGTTTATTGCCAATCACTCACACCATACAACATTTACGAGAAATCGATATGAGAAATATCAACAATGTTGGTTTACCCCACATGGACACAATGATTCATCCTTCATATTCATTAAGAAAAATAAAGCTGAATCTTGGTGATAAAATTGATCCATATCTTTTACATTCATTCGTAACTTCCAGAAATTGTGTTATTCACGAATTGTCAATACATAATAATCTTAGACCGTAAGTATTTGATGAAATGGATGAGTTCATATATATCATGTTGGATCAGGTATAAGAAAATGTTTTTTTTTACATTATGAATTTTCGCAGCTGATGAATGGATTTGATTTTGTGGATAGTGACATTGGAAGAGCTGACCTAGACAAGATGAATGAATTTCAACCAGACTCAAGTGCCTCAACATTGGGTCGATGAAAGTTTTTTTTTTTTCTTTCTGAAAGTTGATGAGGAATAAGCACGCCATCCCGTTAAGGCGCTTACCAAAAGTAAATATCCACAAGGGATTTTAGAAGAAGTGCCTCATCTCTTTGTATATTTTATAACATCATTTATCACACCCTTTTATGGCAATCCAAGGAACACCCTTCCTATGGAATGGGAAAGGAATAAAGATGAAAAACGGAAGTAAAATAGAATCAATAGGAGGAGTAAAAAGAAACAAAAGAAATCTTGTGAGAATCGATATAGGTATGTTAAATTTATATATTTTCTTATCCATGTCATAGTTGTCATTTAAATTTGTTTGATATGTATGATGATGGTGCCATATTTGACGTGAGTCAATATTTGAATATTTACAACTGTACGTATCTATTACATTATTTACAAAATTACTAGTTTGACAGTTAGTAGGCGTACAACACTTTCCCGCTATCTTTCTTCTCCTTGACAATCATTTAAATAGCACATCATGCTTTATTTCAAAAGAATAAAATGGGATATATATTATGTCTATATAAATGAGGAACCAAACACAAATTACATCATATTCCACAAAAAGAAACCCATATTGATTTCTCTACACTCATTGGGTAGCATGACCCTCCTTTCTTTCTTCAACATTTTTTAAATTGTAAAAAAAAAAAATGTTAATATACAAAAAAAAACTTAGTAATAATAATCAAAGACGTATAGGATAAAAAAAAGTTCGTAATAGGTGAATATGAGTGAGATGTAATAATAATAAGAATAATAAAAAACAACATTTTACACGAAAAACTAAAAATAATAAAAAAGAGAGGAGATGAGAAATGATATAAAGTCAGAGTAATAGTACTAGTAATAATAATAATAGAGATGTTTGATGGAAATGTGTTTGTGCGTGTTTTTAATGGTGGCGCTGGTACATTTGTTTGAGTAGTGTATATGTGAGTGTGAACGTTATATAGAGTGGATGAAGGATAGGTAGAAGAGAGAAGGGTAAAAAAAATAATAAAAAATCATTATGCAGAAACAGTAGCTTTTGTAGTAGTTGCTGAAGTAGTTGCAGTAGCTGTGGTATTGGTATCAGGTCGAGAAGAAGCATTGGTTGTAGAAGAAGTAGAAGGACCCCCTGGTCCTGTAGTATAAGCCATCATGCGAGCATCACTCTCCTCGTGCACAGGTCGGAAAGCCCTGGAAGTAGGTCGAGGAGGAGATCCACCAAAATCATGCTGCGCCATCAATTTTTGCTGAAATTGCAATTGTTCTTGAAATTGCATCAAACTTTTCAAATGTTCCTTGTGCTTTTCTAAAGCATCTTGTGCGCAAGCTGTTACATCTTTATTCTCTTTACTAGAAGAGGGATAACGTGGTTGTGGTTGTTGAGGTTGCTGTTGTTGTTGATTATTATTACTATTACTATTATGACTTGTATGATTGAAATGGGAATGAGATGGATGGTGTTGTTGATGATGATGTGAATGTTGCTCCATCGTTGTAGCTGTAGGATGAAGATGATTGGTACGATTATGATTCATGGATGTTGTGGGCGTTGTCATGGTAGCCGTTGTGGTATGGTTACTAGGTGTTGTAGAAGAACTACGATCTTGTAAAATCACTTCTTTACGTCCTTCCACTTGTACTCGCATTTCCAATGTCCCCACTTTTTCTTTTAATGATTTTGTACGTTTTTCCAAATATCGAATATAATCCACTGCTTTGAATAAAACGGTACTTTTGCTGTTATTAATATTCTTCAAGGTAGGTACAATTTCTGTCAAATCCTTGAATCCAGTACGAATAGTGGTCCTTCGCTTTTGTTCTGAAGCAATATGGTTGGCTCGTTTTTCGGCTTCTGTTAATAATTCTTTTTGTGGTCGACTTCGAACGCGTGTAGTCCCTGGTTTCTTGGCCATTTTATTACTACTCATCATCATATCATGATCTTCCTCACTTGGTCGTTTATTATAAGACGTAGGAGAACCTGATGTAGTAGAAGAGGCAGATGTTCTTAAGGGTGTTGAATTTGTTGTCGCTGAAGATGTTGGATCATGATGATGTAATGATGATGAAGAAATGGAAGGATGGGAATGAGGAGGATGATGAGTGGGTACGACTGGCTGTTGTTGTCTTGGAAATGCAATGGTTTCGCTCTTTTTTAAATAAACTGCATCATGACGAAAACTACCGCTACCAGAGGAAGGTGAAGGTGTAGCTGTACTCCAAGAAGAAGAAGAGGACGATGAAGAATCCATTGGGTGATGAGTGGCTGCTAAAAACCGTTGATGTTGTTTCTTTTGTGCATCAAGAGAACGTAAAATGGATGTACGCCGTCGTTCTTCATCATCATCCTCATTAGGATGATTATCTTCTTCCATGTTTTGAGCAGGATATTGATCATATAATGATGACATGTGACTTGGTAATGGGTCAATTTGCATATCTTGGTCCATAAAAAATGTATCCAAAAATTGAGAAAATGCTTTTTGATCATCTTCATTTAACACGTTGGATGTAGAGGGAGGTTGAGGTGGTTGATGTAATAAAGATTGTTGTTGGTGTTGTTGATGACGATGGTGATGTTGTGGTGGCTGATGTTGTGGAAGGTGATGCTGCTGATGTTGATGTTGATGTTGGTGATGATGATGAGAAGACGTAGGAGGATGTGGATGATGAAAACTAGATGATGAGGATGAAGGAACAGTCAACTGTTGTGATGGTATAGAAGGTGGCTCTTGAGGTTCCGTTGTCACTGCAGCTTCAGCCGCTGCTGTGAAATGTTGAAACTGTGATTCGTCAAGTAAAGGAACGTCATTCATGGGTGCCATATCCAGTGGTACCGGCATGGCGAAATCAGGTCCCAAGTCAAACGTAAACTGAAACTCTATTATTAATAATGTTAAAAAAATAGGTTTTAGCATTGTGTTTCTCCATTAACTGTATTAATAAAAGAGAAAAAAAAAAGTGGAGAACATGGAGTAATAGTTTACCCTCAAATGGAACGGGCTCCTGCAATGGTGCCTCAAAATTGTTATTGTTTGAAGTCGTTTGAGTAAACCATTCCTGTGGAGGAAAAGACTGACTAGGAACGGATGACGAATGAGTTGCGTTTTGTGAATGTTGTGAATAATTCATTGAAACACCAGAGGGGGGAAGGAGGAAAAAGGAAAGGAAGAAGAAAAAGGTGGGTTAGAAAAATAAAATAGATATATTATTCTTTTTTGAAATAAACCAAAGTTAAAACACAAAAAGAAGAAGCAGCAGAAGAAAAAAAAAAGGTTTTAGTTTTGCGGTTATAAAAAAAAAAGGTGTATGTGTGTTTTGAAGTTATTTTGATATATATGTTATTGTTGATATTGATATGTTATTAATAAAAGGTTTGGAAAGTGTCTGAGCGTGTGAGAGGGTAAATAATAAGAAAGAAGAGGAAAGAAGTTATTCTACACAGAGACACACACACAGTTACCCATTTTTTTTTTCGCAATGGCCAGGTTATAAGGTGGAAATGACTTGGTTATTATTATAAAGTTACATATATGAAATAATCTGTTTGTTACCCTTTCGTTTTGAAAGCTTCCCACACAAAAAGGTTGACTTTAAACACCGGCGCTTTTTAAGCAAACAACTCATTAAAACACCACATTTTGTTGAATTTTCACGAGCTTTTTTTATTTCCATTTGTTACACGATCAACTTGCATCCAAAAAGCACTAACACCCGACAACAACACACATTTTTACTGTACACAAAATAAAGTTCCCCACTTGGATCAAATCCATCAATTTCTATATAATGATGATACCTTAAAAATCTACCATCGTTCCATAACCACCTTATTATTCTTTATGAATACTATCAAAGTGTTATATATGGTTATTTTAAATAATTAAACGATTCTTTCTTTTCTTTTCTTCAATAATATTTCTTTAATTTCCTATTAACCGAAATAAGAAAGTTCATATATCATTTTCTATTTCTATTATATTCATTATTCTAATAATAATAGTAATCATCATCATCATAAGAATTGTAGATGAAAATGAAAACAAGCCTCTTCTTCATCATGTTATCTTTCTTCTTTATTATCATTATGACTATTAATATAATATTTAATAAGATGAATAATGATGATGATTAGCCTTGGTATCGACATTCTTCTGTCCAATTTTCAGGCACTTGATCTTTTACGATCTTTTTAAATGCTTCTAATGTACATAATGATTTATCACCACTGGAATGATGATCTCCTGTTGCTTGACAACCAGGTAATTCAAGAATTTTATCATTATAACGTACACGAACATAATGTGGCTGTTCTTTTTGTTTTCCACTTCCCAATAACCAAGATGTCCAACTTGAGTTAGATTGATTATCACCATTCGATTTTTCTTTAAATAATTCAAAAATAACTGCACTACTAAATGGTGGCCATCTATAAAAATGATGATACAAAAAAGAAGGGTCAGTAAACTTTAATTTTTCTTCTCCTTACGGTGTGTGTGTATGTCCTGATTTTCACGTGTTAATAATGTGCAATTTTTTTCTCTTACCGCTTGTCAAACCCGCCCAACGAAATTAACAAAGGTCCAACGGTACTAAAATTATTATATAAAAATAAACATAAAGTTAATATAGGACACTTTTACGCACGATACCCAAAAAAATATTTTCTTTTTTGGAAAATAGCATAATCTATCTTTGCCACACAATGAAACATAGTAGATAGATAGACTAAAATAATAAATAATAAAATCGTAATTGACAACAACCCCAATTTATGTTGAACACTTACGTATCATGACCAGAATAGAGATGAAGCTTTCTGTCATTGGCTCCGTTAGCTTTTTCAACCATACGATCGCGAATATCGCCAACTAATCTTCCCATGCCAAGTCGTCGATATTCATGCGAATTAATAGCTCCATGAAACCATTCCAAAACGACCACTTCTTCAAGATCTCGCATCACTCCTTCATCAATGTCAGATGGAAGTTCAAATCCATGTGCTTTTGCTGCCACCAATGTATCTAAAAATTAATTTACATTGAGTGAGAGAGTCCAGTGAATGATCAAAAAGAATAGGTAGATCCTTTTTCTTCCTGGGAAATAAGAGGTGTGTACAACGTTATGATAATGATAATAATAAGAATCATAATTACCCAAAATGCCATTTGCAGAAGGATGGCTATCAAGTGATACGGAATCCACATATTTTTCCAATCTTTTAGAAAGTGATTCAAATTTATCTTTACATATTTCATCCACTTGTTTCTTGGATGCTTTAGCTAATTGACGTAATCTGTAACAGTTTGGATTTGGAAACATGTTATCTGCCACTGGGTCACTATGTATAGATAAATTACATTTGTTTTAGCTTGTGATTTTTTTTTCATTATTGTTTGCTATTGTTCAATGGTAACACATAAAATAATAAAAAAAGAAGGATCATCCCATAAAATCCTTTTCCATTCTACATACCGAGTACTTATTTTGAGTACAAAATCATCATCACGTTTTTCCATAGGATATAATCCACCTGCAACCAATTGTTGTACTGATTCTTGAGTACGCTGATAATCTGTACTACGGATCGTTACAGAATTTTCATCAAATTTATCTGGTAAAAACTTGAGTCTAATTATTCAACATATGAAAATCCGTATACAGTGAGTTTCATAGATCATAAATCATGCGTACACAGCATAATAATAAATGCTTTACCTATCCACATAAATTTCTCTCAATCTCGAACCTAATGTAGCCATGCTATGACGACCTATATTGGTCAATTGACCATAATAACTATATAGAATATTAAGATGATAAACACAACTTAATAAATATTCTGGGAAATGTTGCCTCCTTCTGTTTCCAACACAGTTTTTTTTTTTTTTTTTTTTTTTTTTTTTTTCCTTCCCGCATGAAGAAATATTCATACCAAGCACCTGGTTTATGCAAATGAGGCTTTTGTCCTAATCTTTCTTCATCCACTAATCGCTGCAAAGGAACAAATTGTTTGGTTGCTTTAGGATCCAACGATAAAATGGTGGCAAACATGTGAGCATTAGCATCGCACACATTCCATACTGCTGGAAAGAGTTGAGTCAAGCGTTTTCTAACGGGCGTTCTTTCACCTAATAAATAGAAAGGTTTTGGTATCTTATACAGCTTTGTTTGTTAGTTTGCTTATTTTATTTTTAGCTTACCATGACGATGAACAACTTGCAAAAGACTGAATCATTGAGAATGGTATACGTTTATGAGTACTCTTTCTCGATTGTTTCGGTGAACAAATAAAAAGAAATAAGAAAAGATAGACACTTACGTGAGTTCCAAGTCTTCTGGATAATAACCAGAATCTGCTCCTGGTAATGGTGCCATTCTATTTATTCTATATTGTTTATGACAAAGGAGGGAACGATTCAGTTATCTTGGTTCCACGTTCTCGAGAGAAAAAAGAAACGTTACAAAAGCTTACACAGTCACTGGGAAAAAAAAGGAAATATGTGTTCGAATTATATAAAAACTTCTAACGGGTTTTTTTTGTCAGTCAACTAACTGGGTTTATTCTTTTTATAATTGTTGCGGTTTCCAGAATAGCTTTGACATAAATAGTGTCATCGATTTTCCTTCTCCCTGCTTCTCTTCATTTCTTCTATTCACTTTTAAACACGCGTTAAAGTTTATACATTATTATTTTGAAGCACGCGATCGTGGCGTTTCTGTATTGTTTTTCTTTTGGGGGGTGATGAAGAAAATGCTTATCTTATCCATCCAGCCCCCACCATGACCACCTCCTCCCTTTTCCATTTAACGTGGTAAACTTCATTTTACATATGTTCATCTATTCTTCTTTAATTTACAATTAAATTATTATGGAGTATCCTAGGGATATATATTGGTAGTAATTAACGATTACAAATAAAAGACACTGCTGACCCACCGTGAGTAATATATGCAGCACCAGTAATTTTTTCGGAGAATCTCGCCCGTGGTGAAAATAACTACCGATGCCAGAGGTTCTTATTGCTACCGGATTTCTTACTAAGATGACTTGTTCCTCGGATCAGTTGCCTTTCCATGGAATAGAATGAATGATAATTACCATTGTTGGCCATGTTCATGGATTAATAACAAGGATAATATTGTATATCGCAGCAGACGGTCCAAAGAATCTCACACGTTGACGTATTTTTAGGAGGTGGCACTTTTTTTTAAATGTACGTATTACATAATAAGCACTTTGTCCCACCTATTTAATTCTGTCTGATCATTTGCAACCCTGTTGATCCCATTTCCTCTTATCGATCGTCAAGTATATAATACACTGCGGATTGTAGATCATAATAACAGCGGAGGAATTTGAAATAGGTTTAATAGTATGATCATTGCCTTTTTATAGCAAAAAAGGGAACTTTAGTATTGGATCTGTTTATCCTTCTATATTATATCCAAAGAAACTCTTTTCTAATTACTGCGTATTATTATGTTGATGATGCATATATATTATTAAACCCAGAATAGTATTTCATTAAATCCTTGATACATGTTGTAATATAAAGTCGATATACAACAATCAATAAACATTAATATCAATAATGTATTAAAATATATAGCTCCTCGTTTTTCTTTGGATTCAAAATGGCAATAAGAACAAATATAAATCTTGGTAACAATAATAGTTCATTTATTCATTTGTACATTAGAGGACTCGTGTAAATTGTTGTATGACGGTAACGAATATTTCTTATTTCACATCTTGCGGACAATAATCAGGCAAGAAAGGCTTTGGAACAAGGCGCATCAGAAAAAAGTAAACTTGAATGTCGTTATTATATAATAATGGTAGTGTTATTATCTTTTGGTCCATAGCTATGCATTGGGTTATGTACATACTAATTATTATTATAATCAATAATTAATGCTCTTTAGCAAATTGTTTACTGCCGGTATAAAGGTTGCCGGGAGCTCATTTAATATCCGATTGATCGTCTCTTGATCATCCTTCAGGTGAAATTATCAATAACAAAGATGGTAGTAGGTAAAGTTATACACTATATATATCCATGAGTAGAGAATTGTTATTATTTTACTTAATTTATGTTCATTTTTTTAAAATTACTATGCGCTCATAGCTAATAGCCGTGATTTACTGGATGTGGATCAGAAAGTAATCTTCAAGAAATGTAGCTTAGTACAATTTGCCCATAATCTATATAAAAGAAGGTAAAATTCTTTTTATTTCCACATTGTTTTATATATTACAGAGATAGAAGTTATTCATTTTATAAAAAATTACCCATCCATCAGAGCACTTATTTCACCGTCTCATTCTTTTCTTTTTCTTTTTTTCTAGAGCTTTCACATAATAATTTACTTGGACAAAGAAATGGAATACTTGTAAACTATGTATTAAACTGGTCATAGGGTCAAGGTAAGTAGCAATACTACATAAAAGTGTCATTTGAATGAGAATCTTATTGATATATATTAATAGAAAAAAGTATGCGCTGTCCATATCACAGTTGCGATCATTCATATTCAACAACCCTCCAAAATCTACCGGTATTCCCTCTATATATCGATGTAAGACTATTTAATATATAAAACTTTTTATTATATATGAACATACGATGTATCATTCCAATGATTGGCTATAGCTTTAGCACCATCTATATCTCCATCTTCTATTAAAATCATGATGACACCACGAATAGCCGAATGCAATGCAGATGAAACCCAATCTTGATAAATATGAGTATGCTCCCCAACAAAAACAAGCCCATCCAAATATTCATAATAGGAAGGAGTATAGAGTTTTCGATGAGCTGCTGTATAGTAAGGCCATGATAGCCTTGCAAAGGGATCATGAGCCCAACAGTGTCTTGCATATTTTCCTGTATATTGTTCACGCGCAATAGCCCCATGCATTTCTACTATATCTTCTAATATCCGAGCTACATGCTCTTCATCACCCAGAGATCCAAACTGGGAGTCGTCCCCAATTGTATAGCTTGCAATCATGACAGCAGGACCTTCACTTCCTATACCATGACTTGGATAGCATGTAGTTCCCAAGCTCAAGTCAGTATTGTCGCACCCACCAAAAATTGGACGGCCTTGGTACCGTTCCCAGAACCGAGTTTTAAATTCCAATAATACTTTGCATGCCGAGCCATTTTCTAAATATTTGATAGCACTTTTGAGAGTATATGGAAGTTCTAAAGTAATAATGTTGAAAATATATTATAATCACAGTTGGTTGTATAGAAAGCAATTATAACTTTTTATAAAAAATGCAAAGAATAATAATAAATATGAACCCAAATAGAAATATAAATTTACTGTATATACCTCGAGGTAAGCGCCATGATCGAACTATAGTAAATGGCACAGACACAATCACATTGTCAAACTCCTTGCTTTCGAACGCTTCATCAAATGGTTTATTTTTCCACTGGACTGAGATACTTTTGTCCCTGCTGAGAGTACTGTTGCGGCCGTCTTCATGATCCATAAATTCGATTTTTGATATAGGTATATTATAGGAGATTATTTTTTCATTACCTAATGCCAGTAAAAGTGCTTCAGGTAATCGACTCATACCTCCATATATCGTTCGAAATTTACTTGCTTTTCGCATGAAAAGACTACTATATATATAATTCCATATATCGATTTCTCCTACCCTATCATTCGCATAATCAACAGCACTCTTGCTTGCATTCATCTTAAGATGGAGCCACTCTCGTTGGGACCATTCATCCCAGAATGTAAGTATTTCGTTCTAAACATGTTTAGATGATGTATATATATCAATAAGCTATGGTAGTAAAATATTGGTTCAATGTTTATAAAATAGCCAGTGATGCAATTTTATAGTAAAATACGATATAGAATGAAAGTCAATAGTAATGGTGTTTTAATCCATCGTTTCCTTCTCTCTCTCCTCCACGTCATACACCACTTTGTATATGAGACTTACTTTAAATGTCCCATAAAAATTCTCTGCTAATGATTTATATATTCCATCATTTGAAAAGGGTTGTATAATATCATGTGCTTCTCGAGAAATATCAATGGGAACTCCTGGTCGGAAATAGGGAAAATTTGCTAATTCTGACATTTCTTTTTTTGTTGGAACTCTTCCATCTGGTAATCGAAATCCATTAAAGTATTCCAGATTGCTATAATATTAATATGATCAGAAATAATATGGATGTCATTGTTTTTGATATACAGAATTATTAAATATTTAAATTAATATTAATATGTATACTTCGCTCAATTTCTTTTATATATGCAAAAGAAGAGGGAGGAGAAAGTAGATGGTACATTTTATAAACTTACTTTTCACCTGTATTGATAAAAGGTATAAATTCAATTTTATCCTCCTCATTATTAATCGCATTAAGTTCCCTGGCTATCTGAAATATTACGTTATGTTGATGAATCGGGATAGTTTGGTTTTGGTAACTCCAAGAAATTGGGATTCGCATAGCACCTTTTTTTGATGAGTAAATCAATATAATAATTATGGTAGCCACTGTTATGGCACTTTTCACATTAATTTATTGCTATATTGGAAACAAAAAAGAAAATTATATACCTAATTCATTGTACACTGTTTTTGTACTGTCGAAATATGCTGTTTTAATACGCCTACAGATTTATATGTTTTGTTATGAAGAATCTATTTCATCAATCTTTATACTATCATTATGTTGCACCGACCATGCCATTAAATAATAAATTACATACCCTCCTACTCGATCACTTCCTTCCATGATTTCAATATTTTTATAACCAGCCTGCTTTAAAAGATATGCACTAAACAGTCCAGATGCTCCAGCACCAATGACTCCAATTTCTATATTATGTATGGATAAGTATTATAATGTAATAAATCGCTACATTAGTCATTTAGTATCATGGCACAATATTTAGCAATAAAAAATTAGTGTAACCGAAGTTTATACATACTTTTTTCATTTTTTGCAGATACCGGATCTACCTCCATAAAGTCATCCATTGGCTGCTTCTTACTGAAATGTTGTTTTTTCGCCATCATATTTTTAAAATAGGTCACTCCATCAAAGTATATATCAGACTCTTCTTGTGATTTCCCTTGTTGTTCTACCTTTACAGGCAATTTTTTGGATGGAGAAACGGAATACGATTTACTTTTTGCATATATTTTATGACTGTGTTCACGGATGGCGAAAAAACACCCTTGATCCATATCAAGCGTTTCCAGAGATGGGACAGCCCATAAAAATCGACGTTGATAGTGACATTGTTGTTGAGAAGGCTCCAATACTACTGAACTACTACTGCTTGTAATAGTATTGATACGACCAATCCTATGGTAGTTGATCTCGGCAGTCCCACGAACATTATTTTGGATATTATACGAATCGCATGTACCGAAGGATAAAATAAGATCCTCTTGGGGTTTTTCAACATCACCACCGTATTCAGGACTCTTGCAGTTCCATTTCAGATAGATATTGGTCAAAGATTTTACCTCAATAGTGGTAGTAGAAATACCAATTTTTTCTTTTTGGGAATTTATATCTCTGTGGTAGTTGAAATCGTCAGGTGATTCAAAGTGGTACTGTGATGATACAAATGTCGTTCTTTTTGTAGATAATAAGAGTAGGATACCAGAAGCAATGATTATTACCGGTCTGTGTCCAACCATTTAATTCTACAGTATACTGAGCAGTGTGAGAAGTAAATGTGGATAATATAACAGATTAAGAAAAAAAAGAAGAAGGATATAATCAAGAAAGAGAGGATGCTTGGTTGGAAAGGAATATATATATCTCAATAGGCAAATAAACGCCAATTTCCATTAAAAAGGAGATACGTTACTCCACATAATACTACTGCTTAATATACGTAACACCCAGAAACTAAAGTTTTCCAAACAATTATGCAGTATTATGTACGATGGGTTTTTCATTTGCAGTAGTTGCTCTGAGTTTCATGTATCCTTTTTTTTTTTATTTTGGTACATTTATTACGAATATTTTCAGTATAGAATTCTATCATATCACGTAATAATCTCACTACCATTCTTTCTTACTTTTTTTCATGAAAATAATGGGTCTTTATTAGATAGCACCGTAGTAAGTTCCTATCACTACTTTTTTGTCCTACTGGCAGCTTAAATTCGCAGTGACCCAGTACACTTGATATCATTACAAGAGTCTACCTGAATGAATACCAAATATTTTTAGTGCCTGATATTTGCCTGAAGATCTTCACTAGACCAGAACCATCAACAATAGCTATAGTCAGGACAATGCGGTTCATGGTGGATGACAATGGTTGTTCAAATAAATAATTCATTCAATGAACGTCAATTTAAGATACTTGAATTAAACAAGAATAAGCTAATCAAACTGTTTTTATTCAACATAACAAATCAATTATTTGGAAGGTCCTATTAGTCCAATAGAGCATAAAGAGCTTGTTGAACTTCCTATGTATATTGAAATAATAATAACATATTTTATTAATAATCAAGTATTATAATTCAGATACTCATATAGGTTGTAATGAGTTGATAAAGAAATATAATACATACTTTACTGCATAAGTACAAATCTTTTCTATTCGGGTTCAACGTATTTAGGTTCTTAATGACTTCTTGGGCGATTGCTTGGCACTACTTTCTTATAATAGTTGAACAAGCACCAGATTTCTTGGTATTATCAATATCAAGACAGTGCATTTTGTTTTCATTTTGTAATTGTTCGGCGGTTTTAGGCTTTTATTTAATTCTTGCTTTGTCCAAGCTTGATGACCAATTTTTACCTCACCAGGGTAAGTAATTGCACTCGAACGATCCTTCCTCTCCCATGAAGCTTGATGTCAATATGGTTTGTAAATGAAATTGTATGGTTGAAAATATGACCGTAACTGCTACATGTTCGTTGGATAGCATCCATATTGAACATTGATTCAAAGATAAATTTTTCTTGATCCTTCGCGTCATTGACCGACGCAATGTGTTTCCCTTGCCGATCTAGAAATTGGATTATATGCGAGCTTGAACCCAGCATTTCATAAAGTGTTTGACTATTCAAGTCGATTGATACTTGGCGGTGAGGAGGAGTATATGGACATACTCTTTGTCTGAAATCATTCTGCCCTAAACCCTCCAAGACTTCGTTTGCCATGACACAGAAATTTATTTTACCGAGTAGCATGTTCGGAAACGATATACAAGGTCGATAATACACGTCAATAGAGATGACAGTTTCATATAGTTTGGTGGTGGTTTGTTCGTCCAGGGCATAATGACTACTCGCGTTATGTATGATGTAGTATGTAATATCAGATGTATTTTTAATTTTGTTGTCGTTCATGACGGATTTTACAACACCTTCAAATCTAAGTTGCATATTTCTCCCCAGTTCCTTTCTCCAATCGATTAAATCACCATCCTCTTTCTCTTCTTCGTTTTCTTCTTCGATTTTTCGTGTTTCTTCTTCTCTTGTCAATACATCGTTAATATCGTGGTCGTGTAGAAGTTGAACATTTTTGACCGGCTATATTGAATTCAAAATTCAAAATAAATACATATGCAAATATTTAGTTTGATTAGTTACCTGTTAATAAGTGATAGCTTACTCCATTATAGGGTTGTTACCTTGTTGTCGTTATATTCATTATACGCTCAAGTTTTGCACGGGTTTTTGTAACTTTGTTTTTCAGGATTGTGTCCTATAATTCGCTTTGTTCGTGTAAAACTCCAGACCTCCATTTTTTTCCAATCGTTGTCGGATGTTGATGTGGATGTTTTTGTTGTCTTTTCATTCCTTTTAAGCTGACGTCGTTGCTCCACAATTTTTTTGTACCACTCTTCACGTAAAGGAGAAAAGCGTCTCCTAACCATATAACTAACCACGTACTCAAGGAGCTTTTTAACCAAAGGACTATAATAGATTTGGACATATTTGACGCGTATTGTCAGATAGCTACGTTGGTCGTATGTGTTAAATGTATGTTGCTGGTTACTTTAGATTGTATGTATAAGTCTGGTTGTAATTCGAATAGAAGGCGATTCCAAAGTACATGTTTAGGATTTATCTCCGTCTGTACTTCTTTGTGGGTATGAGTGTTTATGAATTGTAAGTGTCCTTGTGAAAAAATCCCATCGATGTCTTTAGTGCAGGACCATCCTGTAAAGGTAATCGTTTCAGTTAATTTATTATATTACCTTTCCACAGTTTCAAACCATCCTTTTAAATATTCTATCATTATATAATGATAAACGTACCTTACACATTAGAAAAAAAAATATTCAGAATATATTCAAATGTTTATATGTGCAAAATACCCCAAATTGGAATTTATCTCGAATATTTTGTAAATAT
Source organism: Phascolomyces articulosus (assembly GCA_025677815.1). Classification (NCBI taxonomy): domain Eukaryota; kingdom Fungi; phylum Mucoromycota; class Mucoromycetes; order Mucorales; family Lichtheimiaceae; genus Phascolomyces; species Phascolomyces articulosus. The sequence continues at coordinate 80,013 of JAIXMP010000049.1, forward strand.
CTTTTGAATATGCATATTTTTTGTATATATTTTGCCTTTTCATTAACGAAGAAAAAATTCAGGATATATTCAAAATATATTCGAAGTTGAATTATTTTGAACATTTTATGAATTTAAAAACATATTCTGAATTTTTTTTTGCATCTACGAATTTTTTTTTTCTAAGGTGAATATCCTGTTGTAATTTTTTAGTTATTATTATTGTTGATGATGTTGGGGTCCACAAGAACATAGTTCTTTTCCCCCACGTCGATGGTGGCTGTCATGATTTGTGGTCATATTTCCAACTTTTGAAACATAGGTTCAGGTATAAAAAAAAGGGAATTACAGGTGTTGTGTGGGGTTTTTTTATTATTATTATGTCATTCTGTTTATGTACCATCTTTATTATTATTATATATATATAATATAGTGGTCTCTGTCATATTTGCATCATATCATGGGCGATGTTGATGATTCTCTCCTGGTTTATAAAGGTGCATGCTTTGTGAGAGTAAAGGGAATGCGTTTGGAAATGATGATGTTAATCATATTATTATTTTTCTGTCTCCCTTTTTTCATGAGTATTTAATAGTGCCTATCATTTTGTTTGCATATCAATTGTTTATCGATCGAATCTCTCTTGCTTTCTATTTTACACCTGTGGCTATTATGGTAAGATATCCTTTATGTCGTGTAATGGAGAGATTGGGAACAAGGTGTGTTATTTTGTTTCTACTGGAAGTTATTGTTGTATACTGACATATGTATTCTTTTGCTGTACATTGATGTTTATTTGTTAGGACGTCTTTCACATGTCGTATATGTGTTTCTTGCTTTCCCTTTGGAATAAAGTTGTCTTCCCATCATGGCTCTTATGGATCAGGTATACTATCCCTTTTACTTTTTTTTTTTTTTTGGTTTGAGCAAGTGATTTGGTATGATCAAGACATTAATACAACATTAATCTTATTATATAGAATTTAAACGCAAAAAAATGGTCACCATCGATTACAAGAAAAAAATAAACTATATTCACAAATGCTATTATTGGTAAGCATGTCTTTTACATTATTCTTTTTTTTTTTTTTTTTTACCAAGTCTATATATTTCTTCCAAAGATGATTCCAATATATAATCCTTTGCTTATTTATAACATGTGTGTAGCCAACAAGAAGTGAACCACTAAGAAGGTCATTCTATTTTGGAGGAAGGAGGAAGGGGAATTCATTTCTAAACACACACACACACACACACACACACACACACGCATACACTATTCCGTCTTCATGTCATCATTATTCATCATATCACTCTCTTTATTATTTGTATTACCCATCATCATCTTTTTTTTTCCTTCTGATACAACTTCATATCTTTTGGATGAAGCCTGGGTATTGTCTGCCACCGTAAAAAATACCGCCGTTATTTGTATCGGAAAAATAAAAACACCGATATCAGCCGTAATAGGGGTACGAGTTTGGAACCTAGTTTTTGACTAAGATTATGGATTCCAACATTATCTGGGTCTAATCCCCTAGGTATGTTAGTTGGACCTAAGTCAAACAGTAATAATTGTGAATACAATTAAGAATAAACTAAAGTGCCTGCCCTAATCATATTAAAAGTTAGGCTCTTGGCCAATAAAATGATGATTTAACGTCGATACCAAGCTGGAAAAACAGACCTAAAAATGACCCTCATCCTTCTGTTCAAATATCTATAAAGGATAGTTAAGATAAACCATTCGATTATATCTCAAATGTGCAATAAAGCAAATGAAACCAAGCTATGGCAGAGGATAATAGTATTTTTTTAAAATGACATAAGATTACATTCGTAATAATATGCTGCCTAATAACTGACAGTTTACTGATTAAAACCGTTAAAAGATTTATACGTATCATTGTGATTTATCAATACAATAATACATGTAACATAATCGAAATTTGTTCTCAACTGACTACGTTAATTTATATATTAAGTTGATGACTTTGATTTAGGCCTGTCAGCAATTGACGTATGTCTACTGTCCTCTCGAAGTATTCATAGTATATTATATATAAAATGCAACCATATGAATCTCTCATGCTTCGTCTCTCATGCTATTCTCTTATATATCATTATAAAAAAATAATACTGGTATAGAGTTTTTCTATATTTGCCATCAGTATTCCTTTTCATATTGAACCATAATAATCACTGATTTTTAATAATATGTTGATTGTGGTGAGAATATCAGCAAATCAAACATAATATAAAACATCGCAAGAGAAGGCTTTCATTTTTCTTTTCTTCTTCTTTTTCTTTGGCTCTCCTAATAGCCTTGCTTTGGTAAGTTATGAAAGTATCACAAAAGAAAGTGGGATGTTTCTAATGGTTGTGAAGAAAGTTATACTTTACTAATAAGCCAAAAATAAATTATGATAAAAGGAGCATCCATAAGTTACACGTAAAATAGATTCTACGATCAAAAGAAACTAAAAGTTAAGTACAGTTTTCTCATGTTTTAGATTTTTCAAACGATAACCTGAAAGGTTCCTTTTGTTATGAGTTTTATATGGATGAAGCACAAAAATTTTCTTCATATAAAATTGCATTTATTCATCGATAGGAGCTAAAAATATCAATACACATATAATTTGGCTGGTGCATGACGCCTCTTTCTGTATATATCCAAGGTTTTTGGATCAATGATAACGACCACAATTACTATTTTTCAAGATAGTTCAGGAAGATGCTGAAATTATTATATTACATTGCATGCATTTCAAATATGTGATATTAACTATGATAGTTATTTTCTTTTCGTTTTCTTTGGTAAAAACAGAGAGTTCAAAAAATGCTCTCAAGGGAGAAAGATGAATATATCATGGTAACGAAACTCATATTATTATTACATGATACTGGAGAATAATTCAAGGCAGTATACATCATAGTTGTGAACTTTTTTTTTGCTAAAATAAACATGTATGCTTATATAACGTTCTATTTTTTTTTAATGAACCATACTTTAGGATAACCTCTTGCAATATAGCAAGTAGTCTAGTAATAAAAAAAAATAACTTCTACCAGCAATACAACGTTACTTTTTTGTATCATAATATATTATACCAATGCTTCAAATAGACAATCTTATAATGGATTATTACTTTTTTGTTACCCATGTTTGTCACAACTATTAAAGTCATGTGAATTAGTATCATTTCTTGTTTTGCATTCTTCTATTTACAAATTTAATAATAGTGACACACTCTAACTATTTATGATTTTATTCTTATACAACATAACAATGTTGGGATCATACACTCTTAGTGAACGATGGTATAAGTTTGCATTTTATGTGGATATTACAACAATAAAATAGTGAGTGCATTAACAAAATGATTTTGACGGTCCTCAAAATATATAATCTTTTATTCTGCATCACTTTCTTTTTATTCTACTTTTTCTTCTTCTTCTTCTTCTTCTTCTTCTTAACTTTTTCTTTTTAGTATATATAAAATAATACGACTGCCCCGACAATAATAATAAAAAAAATAACACGAAATATGTCGAATAGTGCGCAAGGAAATACAAATGAAATCGAGACCCAACTTCTTCACTTGGTATCATCCATGATGATTGCAGCTGGTATCCTTATTCGATCCGCAGCATCCAACAATAATGATCATCGTCCGGATGATTCGTCCTTTGTCAATGACAATAACAACAACAGTGATTCTAGTAGCATGGATAGTACTTCTTCTTCTACTACTACTATCACCGTCCCAACGTATGCAACAACACCTGGTACCACGAAAAATAATAATCAAAAAATGACAGTAAGACTTGTCGAAGAATACCAATCATCAATGGAAAACAGTGCCGATAGTATTAACAATCATCCTTGGCATCTTAACAATAGTAGTAATGTTTCATTTCTATCAGACACTCCTGCTATTTCATCTTCCAACAACTGTTATTATGCAGAGATGCAACAACAACAGCAACAATACACTGATTCTAGCAGTGGCACCAGTAACCATTCAATGTCATATGGACAAGATCATATAATAGAGGATGAACAAACGATCGACAACAATAATCTTTCTACTAATTTTATGAGAACTGATCATACTGCTGATTTCAATAGTAACGACTTTTTCCAACCTATTGTTCCAGCAACAGTTGAACTCAATCAACATGACATCAATAATAGCAATCTCAAAAACAACAACAACAGTAGTAGTAGTAGTAGTAGTAGTAGTTGTAGTAGTCGACGTCGTGGTAGAAGAAGACGCCGACAAGGACAACAACAACAACGACAAGGATTTGTATTCCCCTTTACAAAAACTCCCACCTTATGTTATCATGATCCGACATCCAAAGAATATCAATTATTTGCTCTTCTCTTTGAGACATTTGGACGAGGACGTAAAAATCCAACAAAGCAAGAACGTCGGTATATGAAAGAACAATGGGGTATGCGTTTGACACAATTCAATGGTTGGTATAAATTCCATCGATTTCGACATAATGCTCAATTGTATGTCTATCAACATATGGTCCAAGAAGGTATCATTCCGAATAGCTATAATGCATTAATCCATTATTGCAAATGTAATAATATGACACCAGAGGAATTGTTGATGGCTGAAAAAAGAGAACCCAACAACAACAACAACAACAACAACAACAACAGTGGACCTAGTAGTGCTAATAGTAATGCCTGTCGTTTTTATACTCCTGTTACTAATATGGATATTTGTCAACATCATGATCATCCACAACGACAAGAAGAAGGACCAGTTGCTCAAGACAACAGCTTCCAAATCAATGATACAACGACAACAACAATAAAAACCGAAGAAGATAAAAAGGTGGTGTTAGTCGGTGAAAATAATAAAATAATGAATAGTAATACTACCAGTGATGGAGATACTTCTTATTACACTGTATCTATGTATTAGTGTTATTGTTATTACCAGATCTTTTTTTGTACTTCTTTCTCTTTTATTTTCTCTATCATCACACCTGCTACTTTTTATAATTGCTTACAGTAATGTTACATCTCCTCCACCTTTTTCCTTGTTGGAAATATCAAACCTCTCCACAACTTTCTGCGTATTATGAATAAAAAAAATTATCATTTTTCCTTTGCGTATCAATAATCAACTGATTTTATTTTGACTCTTGTATGGATTTTGGTGCTTGGGGGTATACTATATACACAACTCCATAAAAACTAATTCATATAAATTCTAACAATATATAATATATAGCGCCACTTTAACTTATTTCTGCTTGATATATATATTATTACAACTCATGACGCTATAGGAGTGGAAGAGGTGCTATGTTGCTCATTTTTTTAAATGGGAAAGAAAATACTAATAATGAAAGTTAAAACAGCTCTAAAAATTACGCAGAAAAACTCGTCCTATTCCATAACGATCCTAAGAAACAAACTAGATAAGAGGATGAGGAACCTAATACCTCCATCATAGTATATAAAAGAGGAAATGGTTCAAGTGGTGATTGGTTTTTTTTTTCTGTTCCTGCAAGTTTCAAAAGACAAAACGCGAAAATGAAATAATTTGATTGGTGGAAACGCGTTCAACTTGTCTCCTTTTGTTATACTGAGTTAGTGTGTGGTGAGAAGAAGTTATGAGTAAAAAAAAATTTGGAAGCTCTTTTTTTTTTTTCTTTCTTTTTGTCATACATATTAGAACATATTATGGAAAACCAAGGTAAGTTTTTTTTTTTATTATTATTATTATTATTTGAATTCATTAATAATCTATCCATTTAATCTATATTTTTTAATTAATATATAATAACATGACTATATATATATTTTTTTTTCAAATTATAATAATAATAATAATAATAATAATAATTTAATACTCTATGAATAATAATAATCCAGCCGTCAGTCATTCAGAAGAGTGGCTTTCATCACCACTTGAAAAACACCATCCAACCAAACCATCGAGTCCTATGCGTGCACCTTTACAAGAATTACATTATGTTCCTGATTCACCACCAGAAAAATCACATGTGCATTCCGATGATTTAGTAGGCACATCTGAAATCAAACCCCTTCGTCAAAACAACAGCACCAATAACGAAAAAAATAATAACAACGAAGCAGTTGACTTTGTTTACGTCTCACGTCCAACAAAACAACCCATCTTACTTGTCGGTGGATGTGAAGATATTACCATTGGTCGAGGTGGTAATGCCACCATCAAGATTGGTAAACGCAATCGTCAAATCAGTCGTATTCACGCACGTATTGAATATGAAGCCGAAACACATCAATATTATTTCCATGTTCTTGGTTTGAATGGTGCTATGGTGGATCATGTCTTGTATCGTCAACATGATCGTATTTTATTAAAGGACGACGCGTTGATTGATATTTTGGGATCACGTATTACTTTTATGTGTCCAGAAGATTCTGTCATGGCACCCATCCATCGACGTCAACAAGCACCTGTCACTCCACCTTCTCCTCAATTGGAAGTGGTCGATGATCTTGAACAACAACAACAGCAACAACAACAACAACAACTTGCATCACCAGTTAATGTGGATGATGAAGATCGAGAAATTATAGTCGCTTCACCTATTGAATACATAGAGTCGCCATCGCACCAACTTTTGGAAGAACCCGTACAAGTGGTGGATGAACCTATCAAAGCAAAGTTGGAACAAAAACAAGTGGATGATGAAGAGGAAGAATTTGCTTTGGATTCACAAGAACAACCCCTTTCACCTGAACCTAAGGATCAAATAAAGGAAGAAGAAGAATCCAATGAACTTGGTGTAGATTATGCCGAAGTGATCATTGATGCTCTTGGTAATATATATTCATATGACAGAAGAAAAGGGAATGAGAAAAGAGGGGAGGGATTGATCATGATATTGAAAAAAAAACAAAAACTAATTTACTTCTACAACATTAGTATTCTCACGTAAATCATCGATGCCAATTAGCGACATTTGTTCACGTATCATGACCACCAACCCAATGTACAAATCTCAATCACGTCAAGTATGGATAGAAAAAATTCAAAAAGTACTCAAAGAAAAACCGTTCTTTGGAGAAATTGTGCGTAAAGGTAAAACAGCCGATGGATCTCCCAAAGAAAATTTGTATTATTACAATAGTCAAGAAGATCCAGTGGAATGGCGTCGTGCAGAATATACCCACGTGGGTCGTAGTGCACGTAAATGTACTTTGCAAGATAAACAATACTTTTGGAAGATTCCTCCCAAGCTTGGTCGTAACAGAAATGCTTATGTGCCTCCTCCTGCCAAGGCGTATGAAAAGCGAAAAGGAGGTGCGATGGATGAGAATAATGGTTCAAGTGGTAACAAAAAGTTAAAGTCGGACGAATAAACTTCTATCTATTCCTTGACACTCACTCTCGCTCCCTCACACACGCTATATTGACAGCCTTGTTCTTTTATCCACACCTTCTTCCATCCCTACAAACTACTTATAAATATATATATATATATATATATATTCACGTTACATTATTCGAAAACTAATATGTGCGCGTATATATATATATCATTCGCTAACAAACAAACAAAAAAAAAAAGGAAAAGCCTATCTTTTTTTTTATATATTCACTCACCCATTTCCCAAATACGTGCACACAACACAAATCTATCTCGCTTTTTTTTTTTCACTTGTTCATATTTCATATTATTTTTCTTCTTGATCTTATCTCAAAACTTTCTTCTTTGATCCTTTTCATATATTTTTTTATCTCTCCAACTCTATTTTTTTTTCGTTGTGTATGTTCTTTTTTTTTTCTATCTTTCTATTTCTTTAGTTGATTCTAGCATTTTCTTCTTCTTACAATATATAAAAACATTAAAAAAAAAGTGTACACAAATATATATATATATATTTATATTATAATAATACAAAAAAAACATTGGCGAGAGGAGGAGTGGATAGAAAAATGTGCGTAAAAAAAAGAGGGGGTATTTTTAAATAATAATAATAATATAATAATAATAAAATATCTAAAGCTTGGAAGAAGTAGAACCATTAGCATTCTTGATAATGTTATCAGAAACATGAAGAGCCAAAGCTTCAGTGGTGACCATAGGATTAACACCTGAGGCAGTAGGGAACAAGGAAGCATCCGAGATATACAAATTCTTGACTTCCCAAGTTTCACCTGTAGGTTTAGCAACTGAGACCTTGGGAGAAATACCCATACGACAAGAACCCATTTGATGTGCACAAAAGATACCAGCACCATCTTGTGGCAAACCATATTTGCGAACCTTTTCCAACCATTCTTCAAAACGAGGATTATTTACACTCGATTCTTCATTCTTTTCAAAATAGAAAGGATCCACACCAAATTGACCCGTATGCAATTCACGTGCACCAGCAGCACACAAGATTTGAAGGGAACGAATCATACCGACCAAAATAGAATGACGATCATGGTTAGAAAGAGCAAAGTCAACAACCATATTACCATTGGCATCATCACGAATGGCACCCTTGGAATCCTTATCACGCGATAAAATCAACATGGGAGCACATTTACGGTAACGTGCCATCAAGGATTTGTGATGAGCAGCACCTCGCCATGGCAGCACAGTCGAGAAACTACCTGGATGTAAACAAGGTACTTCAATCTTGGCACCATATCCTTCGCCATCCACATTTTCAGCAACGTTGCTTACAGCGGTCATGATCGATCCTTGGAAACAATCGACGTTTTGATCAAAGTAACCAAAAGTGATACTGCATGGATGCAAACGTAAATGTTGACCAATGTTCTTGTTGGTCAACCCAGAACGTGTCAAAATACCAGGGGTATGAAGAGAACTTGCAGCCACAACCACTTGGTCAGCAAGGATGTTAACCTTTTTATCGTAATGTACAGTGACTTCAACACCTACGGCACGTCCCTTTTGGATCAAGACACGGTTCACCTTGGAACGATCCAAGAATTTGGCACCATGATCCTTGGCATCACGAAGCCATGCGTTCATGGTACCATTCTTAATACCATCTTTACAACCAGCAAAGCAAAAGTTACATTGGTGGTCTTTACCGTCGGTGTTTTGATGAAGGTCAGCATGATGGTAACCAAGTTCTCTATTATTATGTAAAGGATTTTTTTATATTATTATTTCATCCAACTATAATATGCATCGGTATATATAAATAAATATAATAATAATAATAATAATAATAATAATAATAATAACTTACTGACAACCCTTGATAAGAATTCCGTTAGGATTGTTATGCTTAATACCAGCAGTGCTAGCACCAATACGTTCAAAGACACGGTCTAAATCTCTGGAAAACTAAATAATATATATATATAGAGTTAAAAAAAAATCATACACTAAGAATTGCTTGGCAGCAATATAAAAACATATTTATGAAATTGTACCTTGGGTGAAAGGAAATGAGATAAACCTTGCTTAGCCCATTCTTCACGAACAAAATGTTGAAGCTATTATATACAAAAAAAAAAGGCAGTTGAATTTTAATATCCCTATTTTTTTTTTTTTGTAACATGTATATATGAAAATATAAATTACCTTGAGAGAAGCGGACCAATTGACAGTGGTACCACCACCAAAGGCACTACCAGCCAAAATATTGATAGTGCCTTCATAACTAGAAAAGAAACCACCATATTCATACATATTGGCAAAAGCATTGGGTTCATATAATTCCATTTCATCTTCATGATAATATTTTCCCTTGTCAATGACCAAAACGGATTTTCCCGCTTTAGCAAGTTCAGCAGCAGTGACACCTTAAAATAAATAAATAAATTCGTGTTAGTTGATTTTAACCATATATAGTGTGACACAGTGTGTGAAAAAAAAAAATCAAAACTTACCACCACCAGCACCACTACCAACGACAATCACATCAAACTTCTTTTCAGGAACCAAATCTTCATAATTCAACATTTCAAAACGTTCCTTGACTGGAGGTCTTTCTTCAGGTTCCACACGTGTACTTGGATATTGCATACCACGATGTAACTCACTTCCCTTTTTACCATAGGTAGGATGACAAGTGACTGAGAAGAAAAGTTTATACAATAAACGTAATTGAGGAATATAAGAATCCTTCCACTTGAGAATGACTTTTTCACGTTCTTCTCGTGGTAAATCTTGGAATCGTTGATAATGACCGGTTAAAACAAATGACCCAGGACGCATGGATAATAAGGTCAAGACCATGGATAATTCGAGACGTTTATCGGCAGCTACAGCACGATTCAAAAAGGCTTTGACGGCAGGCCAGTTATCCATGCTTGAATTTGATAATTGGGCAAATTCCTTGATATCCTCAGGGGTATGAATACTGTTGCTTTGACCACATAATTTTTCAGTCATTTCTTTCACCTCCTGATCATTCAGTTGTGCCACAAAAGTATCCATGGCGGCTGCCATGACAGCCAATTGATCTTCATTTAAATCAAATGTGGGTGCGTTCAAGCTTCGGTTGGGATCCATTGTTATACGTGAAGTTGTGTTTGGTATTGGAGTGGAGAATTAAAAAAAAAAAACGGAAAAAAAAAAGAAAAAGGGAATGGGGTTTTTATAGGTTTTTTTTTTTTTGAAACAAAGTTAGTACACGTTTTAATATAGAACTTGGTTACTCGAGAAATGTGCGGGGAGAAGTAGCATAATGTTTTTTAAACTTGATTTGGTATAAGCACTATAAACATTGTATAAAACATCACAAAGCAGTTTTTTTTACTAGTACAAAGTGGAGATTGGAAAGTCATTCGATTATTATTATTATGATGATCCCTCTTTTTATTATTGTTTTTGCAATGGTTGGGGTCATCTTCTCCATATGCTTTTTGAACCCTTTTATTTTTTTTCTCTTCTACATCTTCTTTACAACTTTTTTAAAATGAAAAGGATGTTCAAATAATTCTTTTTTTACTCAATTCAGTTTTTTCAATCCCCACCTCTAAGGCAAAATAAAATACCCCACTCCTTCAAATAGGATTATAACCAGATTAATGGTCCGCTTTTATGAGGAATGTAAGTTGTCTTAGATTTCTGATATTACACATGTTTCCCATGGATTTACCGTGGGTATTCTAAAGGTACTTCTTGACCTTTACCTATTACTCCTTTTTTTTCTGGAAGTCTAATCATTTTTATTTCTATGACCAATTTATTTTTCTTGGGAAAATTATTGATGTTACTAAATAGGAGTATATAGTTATATATATATATTTATATAACATCATCATCATAGATCGACGTTACTACCATAGATTCATAAAGACCAAAGATATATAACTTTCTTTTCAATGTTTATGAAAAAAAAAATGGTTGGGGAGAGGAAAACATCAATTTGTTTTTTTTTTAACTACCTATAAAAACTTACCCCATGTAATCTATGATACGACTTGTCATTTTCTATTATGCTTTATTCTAATATCCAAATCCATACTTTCTCGACTTACCATCATGAGAATAATAATATCCACATAGTACACATCATCATCATCATCATCATCGAAAAAAAAAAACGGGGATAAGGGTTTTGTTCACTATTGATTCATGTGATTTTACACCTTATGAAAAGAATCCCTTGGCTTAAGAACCATAAAACATATATAAACAAAAAGGCTTTGTTTGCTTGTCAAAAGACAAATAATCCAAAAATGGTCAATTTTATGGGTCATCATAATCATTTTTTATATGGGGAGAAAAAAAAGAAATCAGGCTGGTTGTTGCTTTATCCCACTTTTTTTTTCTAGAACTATATAGACCTCTTCTTCCATACCTAACACTTTAAAACCATATATCCTTCTTTAAGCATTTCTTGGCAAAAAAAAAAGTATATAGCATATTGACACATCTTTATTCAAAGAAAAATAATAATACTTTATTTTATATTTATAGAAGGATCATGATGACCACATTGGTAAACAGATAAAAAAAAATCCTAAAAACGGGGGAAGGCTACACAATATCGGTATCACAACCAAATAAAGTAAATCTTTATATATTTTGTTAAAGAAATCCAAGGGTGAATTTTCTTTTGTATTTCCATATCTATCATCCATATACGTCGTCCTCGAAAAAAAAAACATCAACTGATTTTTTTTTAAAAAAAAAAATGTCTTTTATATTCTATCTTTTCTTAACTATTATCATTGATCTAATTAGAAAACCCTCCAGTTTTTATATTTCATATGCCAAAGAAATACATCAGATAGTTTGTCTTTTTCAGTGGTTATGTCCAGCCCAAATAATAAATAAAGCTTATTTACCCCATCCATTTCACTATTGGTTATCTTTGAAAGAGAGAGAGATAAACAATTGGGGATATCATGAAACCTTTTTGTTTTCTTTGGGACTAGCATTAAGTCATTGTTATCCCAATGAGATAAATAGTAGCTACGCCCATTATGCTGTTAAACATTGATTCACTGTCAAAATATATGATAAAACTTATTCATATTTTAGTAAAACCCATTGTTCCATCATTAGTACTTAAATCTTGTGATCATAATTTATATTAAAAACAAGGACAGCTTTTTGTATGTAACAAGAATATTGTTACTGAACAACGTAGCACATAATAACAATTCAAATTTAAAATTATATGGCATAAGGATCTGTTCTTTTTTGAATAATTCTAAACTATAAATTTGCTTCATGATAAATAAAGGCAAGAGTTGATGTATTGTTTCGTGTACGAAAATACAAAGGATTGATTACTTTAATGCTTAGTCTTCTACTACTACTATTACTACTACTAGCTACATCCGCAGTAAAATAAATGTTGGGTTGATAAAGGAGTATTTCACTGTTGTTGTTTATTATCTAACCTTTATTTCTATATAGTGCATCCTTTAATAGAGTGATGAGAAAGAAGGTGACATCTCTTTTCTCCTATCTATGTGATTCAAACACCATCACATCACATCACCCATGCATCATAATTCATATAATATATATAATATTACGTAACTTCAATGATAATTAGGAGAGAAAAACTACAATCACTCATTTTGATGTATGATCAAGAAAGGAACTTACAACAAACATTTGACATAATCTTTGTTTTACCTAAAAAGGTATAAATTTGTGCATGTGTAACAAGATGGTATATACCTCTTTTTTTTTTTTTTACAGAAATTTTTGTATTCATTTTTTTTTCTCTTTCTCCTTAATAAATGTTTCTATTCATATTGACACTCTGTTCTATATATACGTTTGGTACCTGTTTCCATTTTAGCTAACTCTTTCTACACTATTTCTATTTAATCTTGCATCTTATTACTTATTGGATTAAGAATAGTATAATCCTAATCGAATAAAAAAAAATACTCTAATCTTTAGGTATGTATATTATACATGGTATCCTTTAATTTATATTTTATGAGACAATGCGAACAGACCACTTTATGCAAAAAAAAAGTTCCGCTTCTTTTTTTTTTTTTGACAGGCAACACAAATTATACAATTGTAAATTATAAGAAAAAAAAAAGAAAGAATAGTAATTTAGTGTAGTTTTACGAAATAACAATAATAATAGATAAATAATAATAAGAATAAAAGAATAAGTAATAATAGAGTAATAATATATTAATAATTGAGTAAAGAAAAAAAAATTCATATAATAATGTTTTCGCCCCTCCTAAGAATTCCATAATACAAAATCATATAATAACCGTCAATGTTTTTTTTTAAAAAAAATATGGCAACCATAGAAATAAAAATAAAAATAAAAATCATAACAACTACAAACAAACTTCCTCCTTTTTTTGAAAACAAAAAAAAAACACAACAGCGACAGAAAGAAAAAAAAACAAGGCTCTTTTGTTTTTTAAACGCAAAAAAAGACATACATACACCACAAATACACCTTTCCCATTGTCCAAAAAGAAAAAAAAAATCCAAACAACAATCAATATTTAGGAATGAGGATCAGTATCATGATGATCTCTTCCTGGCATAGGTGTATCAGGAGCATGACCTGCTTGATAAGAAGGTAACATGGTGTGATCTGATTGAGGTGGATGCATATAAATCGTTGATGATCGATCTCTTGTATTTTCTGAAAGATGTTGTTGTTGAGGTGAAGTCTGTTGTTGACGTATTTCTTCTTCACGTGAAGTTACCACTGCAGCAGCTGCAGCTAATTGATATACACCTGGAGCAGAAACTAAAGGATACATTGTTGTAGAATCTCTTCTAGCAGAAGGAGGTGTTTGTGGCTGTGGCTGTGGTTGTTGTTGTTGTTGTTGAGATGGCCTATGAGTGATAGGATTAGATTGAAGTGCCGGATGGATGGTTGGTTCATTAGTAGTTCGAACCACAGAATTTGATGGATCAAATGGTTGAAGAGAAGGAGGTGGCATTTCATTTTGTTGATGCTGTTGTTGTGGGGGTGGGGGTGGTGCTGTTGGGGCATTGGGAGGTGGAGCAAAACCTGGATTAGTAGATCCTGTAGGTGACAAATTATAAGATGGGTGAAATCGATGAAATTCATAACCAGGAATTGTCGATTGTATAGGAATGCCTTGTTGATCATATCCTGTATGATACACGAATGATTGTTGCTGTTGTTGTTGTTGTTGCGGGTCTAACATGGATGATCGTTGTTGATCTGCTTGTTGTTGTTGTTGTTGATGATGATGATGATGTACAGAAGTAGTGGTTGTAGGTAAAGAAGAAGAATGTGACATTCGATGCATGACATTAATATCAGGAGAAGATTGTGATGGTGGTTGATGAGTAGGAGGTTGAGGTTGAATAGGTGGACCAGGATACACAGATCGTCTAGATAATTTTCGAGCAGGAGGCATGATATCACCACTATTATTGGAAGTTTCTTCTGATGTAGAAATCGATCGTGACCTTCGAGGATTTCGTGTTAATTGAATTTCATTGGCAACCCGTTGACTATGGATTTTTACAAAATAAGTCACTTGAGGAATCACTACAGTAGTAAATCCTTTGGGTGGATCTGGTGGTTTACTCATGAATGGCGCGGTGGCCATCGATGGTGTTGTTGATGATGATGATGAAGAACTTGCTACAGCATGAGTGGTGGCACTTGCTGAAGCTGTAGTAGCGGCGTTGGTGGCGGCGTTGGCGGCTTTTTGTTTTGATTGTGAACCTTTTCGTTGACCACGCGTTGAACCTGTTGTTGTCTTTTTTCCTGACGAGGAAGAAGCTGCAGTCATATCCATACTTCCTGATCGTGGGTTCTATTTATGTGTATGTTTTGAAACATAATACATTGAGTGAAAAAATAAAAATAAAAAAATCATTTCAATAAAGTAAAAATAGAAGCATACCTGTAAGGATGAGCTTGTAGAAGAGGATGAAGGTATATTCGAATCTGATTCATTCACAAAAGAATCCTGCTCCCTAGGCTCGCCGGCGAACATGGGAGGATGCAATGATTGTGGATCCAATTTTGCCATTTGACAGGTCGCATAAAGAACTTTGGTAATTTCATTTTCCACATAACCTGATAATTCTTCATTGCCAGAAGCTGCCATACATACACGACCCCAAACTTGAGTTAAATGACGTGCTCTTACAGCTGCTTCACGATGTTTAATTTTTTGTCTTTCTTCTGATAATCGATTATAAAACCGTCGTTCGTTCCAACTAATATCAGGAAATTCGGCTTGAACTTTGGATCGAATATCAGACGTAGGTAAATTGGTACGTGCTAATTCATAAATGAGATCAATGACTTTTTTTGGCCAATTACGATCAATGTCTTCAGGTCGCATTAATTCATGATTGTGTTTGGCAGCATCGGGATTAAGGGACTTTCGAAATTCCCAATGACCATTTTGTTCATAAAGGACAACACGCCAACGACAATCACACCGTTTGGACGGTCGTTTTCGTTTTGGATTGGCTTTTGGATTACGTAACGAGTCAGGAAGACCTTCTCTTGAACAATAGACATAAATATTCTATAAAATTTGTTTTTTTTAGTTTTATATATCTATCTACATGTAAAGATATATATATATATATATATATATATACTTACTCGATGGGTACTTGCTTCTTGTTTGACAGTAAACCCAAACTGAGCGCAAAGATCGCGACAATGTTCGATTGCTGTTACACTATCTGGGAAAGAAACTTGTAAGAGTTGTTCGTAAAACGGTGTAAGCTATTTATATAGAATAGAAAAAAAAAAGAGAGAGATAGAGAGAGAGAGAGAGAGACAGAGTTGGATGGATGCACTTTGTGTATGTATGTAATTTTTTTTAAAGTTTAAACTTCTTTTTCTTCTTGCTTCTTTTTCTTCTTTATCTTTTTTTTTTTTTTCATATTATTATTTTTTACCGGTCCGTCTGAACTTTGTTCCCCTTGAATATTATTATTATTATCTGCTGTTGCTGCCGTAGTCGATGATTCGGGTAATGATTCCGTTGATTCGTTTGACATTGGAGAATTTCAAAAAAAAAAAAATATGTATAGATATATATATAAATCAAGACAATGACGGGAGTTGCTTTTTTTTTTATGCGACAAAGGTAAATATAAAAACACACAAAAGAATGACGACGACGACGACGACGACAAAACCGGATAAAAAAGAAAACAATAAAGACGATAACGATAAAATACGATAAAACTTGTTCAAACGGTGTTGTTGTTGTTTTGTTTATGTTTTTATAAAAAGTGTTGTTCGTTGGCAGGTTAACTCGTTACCACCGCGAAAAAAAAGCTGTTAAAAGTAGTGGTAGTGGTGTTGTTGTTTTTGTTCTGTTGCTGTTGTTGGTATTATTATTATTTTTTCTGTCTAGAAAAATCTCTCACTTTTCTTCTTTTATTCTACTCAAATATTTTAATATATAGAGAGAGAGTTGTATGTTTAAAGATGTTTATATATATATATATATATATAGGTAGATAGATAGATGTATATATATATAAGGTTTCTGTCTTGTCCTGTCAAAGATAATATATACTATAAACCTAGAGTTATATAAAAAAAATGATGAATATATATATATATATATATATATTTATACGTGGGGGACAAAGTGGGTTATTTTGGGGGAGTAACGGTAGAGGCACAATAGACACACACACACCTACAAACTTGTTGGTCAATTGTTGTTATGTATATTTATATATAAAATCTTTTTTTTTTGAGGCTTTGATTGATATGTATATCAGTTGTTGATAATAATGATTATAATATTATATAAATAAGAATAATAATAATAATAATAGTAGTAGTAATAGTAGTAATATGCACGATAGCGTTTGTTAAAGGACCCAAAAAACTATCAAGTTGTCGGACATGAACCAAAAGCCCAAGTATATATATATATATATATATATTTTAAAGGGAAGAAAAAAAAGAGGAGAGGAAGAAGAAGAAGAGAAGAAGTTTGAGAGAGAGAAAAAAAAAAAAGAAAAAAAAAAGAGAGAGAGAGAAGTGAGAGACAGAATAAGTTGACATGGAACCAAAAAACCCGTTCGTCCTTTTGGTAAATGGGAACCCATTGGAGTGTGAGTGAATGTGTGTTGTGTATGGTGATGGTTGAGAGCACGCATCCTTTCGTTGAACCTTGCGATGAAACATCTCCAATCGCAATAGTTCAAAGACTTTTACTTTTTTACATCCGTGTCACCAAGCCCAGCCCCTAACTTCACCCCCATAAAAAAAATAGTCATAACAACAACAAAAACCACATTCGGGGGGAGAACATAAATAGTTTTTTTTATTATTATTATATATTTCTATGTCTTATATACTGCTAATTACTATTACATTATATGCTGTGAAATAAATAAATAAATATATATATATATGCTGTGTTAGTGTGTGTAAGTGTGGCTCTGCTTTCTCACATTTATGCCCTGTCTTTTTTGGTACTACTATTCTATAAGTTACTATCCACTACTATTATATTACTTTTATTATACTTTAACTTTAAATTTTACGATAATAATAAAACGTGGGAGTGAGAATATAATGTGTGTGTGTGAATATATGTAAAGATCATCATCGCATCATTCTAATAATAATACACACGATATTCCATTACATTATCAATAATAACAACAACAGCAACACTTGTTTTATTTTCAATGATTGCACATGATAACGTAGTAATCAATGGGGAATTCCTAATATACACTTCATAAAATAATGACATAAAAGACTAATGTTGTAATCGAATGAACAAATAGCAATAATAATAGGAATAAGAATAATTTGAACAATTTGCTTTATATGGCTAAAGACCGAGATCAGAGATCGTGAAAAAAAAAAAAAAGCTGCGCACTGATATCACTGCCAAACCTTCCCCAATCATTACACTATATAATACTATAATGATTTGTATACATTGAATAAACATATTATATATAAAAATGGATTTTTTTTATATATAAAATAGACTTGTACAACCGATCGACCGCGTTGTTTTGTACCATTCTCGAAAATATGGCTCGTGCTTGTACAAAGAAACACAAAAAAAAAAGTTATATAAAATATCAAATAAGGATTTAGAAGAAGAAGGAAGTGGAGATTGTCAAATCCATGATAAAAAAGATTGGTTGGTATAACATGGATAAATATTATAATAATAATAAACTATTATATCGTACAACAATCAAATTCCCCCTCCATTTATTATACTTCTTTTTTTTTGTATCATCATTCCATTTCATTCATTCATTCATTCAATCTTTTATTCTTCTTGCCTCTTTGTTTCAAGAAGAGATATATCATCATCATCATCACCATCATGTGTTTCCCAATAACCCCGGTTCCGTATCACATTCAAATGATACCCAAGCATGTAAAGTTTCTTTATTTGTTCTTTACCCCGCCATTCTTATTATTCATCATCGGTTTTTTTTGTACCTTTTTTTTTTATTTGAGGTATACCACATGATGAATTGAATTGAATTGAATGATGCTTGTTTATTGTCAGGTGAATTGACTGAGGTTTTCTTTATTCGTGAGAACCACCATTTGTCGGATTATATAGGATAAATTGATTAAGTCAAATGGAAAAGTCTTTCACCATGACATCACTCATAAAAAAGGTGGCTATATATTTTAATGTGTCACATTTTTTTTTAAATGTGTGTGTTTGTTCGTATGGAAGCACAACAGAAAAAGAATATTCTTACGCACGGGCAGAAAAAAGAAAAGTTGGTGGTTCAAAAATCAGACAATTTTTTATTTTCCTCTCCCCCCAACTCAAAAATCAATAACTTAACTAATCCATATTAAGCAAATAGTGGAATTGAACCCGCTCATAAGAAATTATAATAAATCACGATAAAAAAAAAAAAGAAGGGAATGAAAATGAAAAAGAGGGAAAAAGTACATTATGGTTTCATTATCCGATCTAATATTATGTATGTATCGTTGATTTTTGACCATCCCATTTTTATTTTTTTCTTGGCAGATTTATAAGGATGGCGTAACTTCTTTGTCCTTCCATTTTTAATCATATAAATATATATTATCATGATTGATTTATAGGATCAATTAAGAAGAACTTTTTTTTTCGTACGACTAAGCGGACGAAACGATTTTATTGCTGACTTTTTATATGTTTGGTTGACATCTTGAAATCGTTTATTGTTTATGAGCTATTTTATCTTATTAAAAATTAGATGACATGCATAACATTATATAGGAATCAATCACATTTTGTGTGATAGAATCGAATCATCGATAGATAAGTTTGTTTATGTATTATCTTTGCCTAAGAAATAACAATAGTAATAATTGAATAGTTTGCTAAGTGATAAGTTCGCTTCTAATAGATATATATATATATATTGACTACGTATTGATGTTAAAAAAAATGACATGATCTTGTTACTATACTGTTTGTTCTAATAGATAGTAATAGATGAAATCCTCATTAGAATAATTTCCATCATTATCCTGAATAGAGATCTTTTTGTTTGAATTACAATTGTTTAATTCCTGTATGAAATTTCCTATTTTTTTTTCTTTTTTTAACAATAAAAAAAAAATGCACTTCTATTCGTTCGGTTTCAAAAAAAACACGAGGTTACTTTGTTATATTTGTACAATGTCTTGAAACTCGTGGAGGAGGTCGTAAATAACCAAAAGAATGATCTGATGACTTCCTCTTATCAACTTCTTTTTTTCTTATTTCCTTTTAATGATATCAATATGAGTATTCAGTATTTATTTTATCATTTACAAGTCTGGATATGTTCTTGACCACAATTTGAATCACTATTTTTGATAGTTTTCCTATATTCGATTGATGCGTGGTCAAAAAAAAAAAGAAAGAAACGCCCCAAATTCTAAAAACAGTAAGTTAAGCTGCTATTTGAATATTATCTATGGGGGATGCCAACCGTGTGAGTCAGTGGCAATTCATTCAATTACCATATTTGAACATTTCCATTTTTCTATACTTCTTCTTCTTTCTTTCGCTCCCCCACTCTTTTTTTTTTCTTTCCTCGTTTTGTCTCATTATATTTGGTATAGATAACCATAGTATTGGTCATTATAAAACAATACATATATTCGATGGTGACAAGAAGTATATAGAGGGTACTAACATTTATTGAAGAAACAATTAGATTCAGCCAACAAAAAAAAAATGTGTCACACATTAAAAACCAAAGAACCAATGGAAAAAAAGATAGAATGTTTATAGTGATTAGTAGGCTACTAAGTATTTTTATATCTCTATGCGTCTACTAATTATATCATTTAGTGTATAGTTTATACTTTGTGAATTAATTTGCGCAGCTGAATTATTCATGTTTGTGATGCATTCAACAGTCAGGTACCTGAACTAACTATATTAAATTATATCAAATTGGGAGGGGGTGAATGAATGCTATATAGAATGGGATAGAAAAGAAGAAGTATCCAATGGAAAATATTGAAATGATAACGACGACATCATAATGGCATTGACCTTATTTTTTTTTATTGTTACATGAATGGCTCAGCAAAACAATAATTACAAGATCGGCAAAAATAAAAGCATCGTTTTCTTTACCCTTTTTTTTAAAAAAAAAAAAGTCGTTGTACAAATATCAAGTTTTTGAGTGGTTTATATGAAGATCACTCGCCTCTAAATTTATATTCTATCAAAAAAATAATAAGTAGGTATATATGTCCTACATCATAATTCACATTGTAATCATTTACCCGGTTTTCACCCCATAATTCCATAGGGAGCAATAATAAGGTAAATAATATATGTGATGTTAATTACTACTGATTTTTTTTTAGTGTATATCTGAAACAAAGAGAGTGAGTTCGACTATGGTGTGTATGGAAGACCTAGCGAATAAGATACTATTGTTAAATTGCGGGATTACATTTTTAACCAATATCAAGCTTAGGTTAAAGTGCGGGAGAATAGTTAAAGTGCTGAGTCTGTAACTACATTAATAGATCCAAAACGCAATAGGAGCCCTTTTATGCTCTGACAATAAAGTTAATTGTTTATAAATCGTAGGTTATGAATCGTATCTGTCGCGTTTAACCGAGTCGAGATTTTTGAAGGATTATTTACTCTAATCAATGAATTTGGAGAAATCCGTTTTCAAATTTTTGTATTATCAACATCATCATTCCATCCTATCACAGAAGAAAGCCAATGCATGAACTTGTCCATTACAAAAATTTGGTCATAATATGCTACAGCTGTTTTACACAGATAAGGTTGATGCTGATAAACTTATTTTCACGTCATGATTTTCCATCACTCAAAAAAGATGTCCACCCGATTGTATATAAAAAAAAAAGATTAATCGCTTGACAAAGTTTTCATTACCTGCATCCGTTTCGACCAGCAATTATTTGTGCAACCCTGGATGAAATTAATAATGTGATTAGTTTAATAAACCAAAGCTGTTGCAGGATCATCATTAGATATATTTTGATCAGATTGGATGCTGAATGGACCATATATAATACCAATCCACGTTATTATCAAACTCAAAAAAGTGGATATATTTACAAATCGCATGGCAACAGCACATTTTTATTCTTGAACTTTGGCGTATAAATAACTCTGAATTGACTTACGCACTTTGGTTGTTTCTCGATAAACCCACGTATCAAAAAAAAAAAAAAAATAGACGTAATGTTAGTCGTGCTGAGCGTATGTATTCAGCTATAAGGGAACCAGCATATCAATTTACAGCACAAGGAATTATAGAGCTTGGATGATTTTTTTTTCATGAAAAGGGTGTAATTTCGGGTGGGCGTATGTCACTACCTAGCGGATATTTGCTCTGTAGTTCTCAAACGTTATCTCCCCAAGCCAGATATCAGGATAAGCGTGTGGGATTGTACCTTTACAGAAGAACAGTTAAATTATGCAGCTCTGGATGCATGGTGCAGTTTGAAGTGCTATGAATAAGTCTCTACACTATTAAATTATGACACAATTCCTCAGTGTACATCATGAGCGATGATTTATCCAGACCTATTACCGAAGGGAAAATTGTTAGTCAAGAGTTGCAAGTATTATTTCTTTATTTTAAAGTTATATATATCAACTCTTATATTCATATATTATATTACTCTGTGCAAATATACTATAGGAAGTTTGATGGAATGAATATTGATGAAAATAATATTCTTGTGCAAATTATGTCTATACTTGTCCCAGGTGCATATTTGACCAACTATAAAAGAAACAATTACCAGCCAACTTTCTACATTTATCAAATTCATATTACTTGGTCTGTAAACCTCATTTGTTACGAGTAAAGAAGAATGATATAACAGAGAACGATCAGCAGCAACACATCTGGGAACAAATCAACCAGGATAATATGACGAGTATTAATACTGAAGACTTGATGGATAATGATCTAGGGAATGACTTGGAAAATATTTGAGATGAAATTGATGATTATGATACCAATGAACTACACAATATACAAACTCAAGACACTACTCACTGCATAGGTATAATTGTTTTCCCATGGTGAAATACTCTCAAATATGTGAATTTTCTCAAAGAAAAAATACTGATGATGATGGTTACATAGAAATAGATATTACTGGAAATAATGAAGATTATTTATTATTGTAATATAATAATGGAACGATAAGAAACGGAAAAAGTTATTATAATAATAGTAAAAGTAAGAAAGGGGGAAGACATAAGGTAAAAATAATAAATTATAAAGATAAAGGTAAAAAAAAAATTGATATATAATAAATAATAACAAGTTCTTTTTTTTAGTAAAAGAGTTTTTAATCTGTTGTTGCATTATTATTAATTGTATCTGTTGCTTCTACTTCTTGCTCTTGTTGTTGTCGTTTTTGCCTTTCAAATTTATCAGTAAAATCATTCTCCTTGGTCCACTGTTTTCCAATGATTTTTTCTTTTTTATCCAAATACCAACTGGCAATGATCCCCACAGTGACCATGAAAGATATGACCACGGCATTAATAATATTATTATACTTGACAATATCATCGGTAGACATATCTGATACTTCAACAAACAATAGGCAAGCTATCAATTCAAGTATCAATAAAATACCCCAACCAAAGGTTTGGATTCGCATACTCCATCGAAAGAAACGAATATGTTCATATTGCCAATCCAAAATATGTTGTTGTTGAGAATGACCATCCCGATCCACCCATTCATAGTCCAAGTTAGGAAACATATTTTCACCAACAACATAAGTGAGTGGTCTAAGAACAAACCATTTTGTCTTGAGTGGAATCAAAGTGATAAGAAAGAGAAAACCAACGATGGCACCAACCGCAGAATCTCGAATCAAGGCAGCTCGTTCATCACCTGCGTAATATATAAAAAGAGGATATAAAAGAAGTAATAAGTATCACATGACCTCACGTTTCTTTCGCAAAAAGTATAGAAAAAATATATCCATATAAAGATAAAATCAATTCTCCCCTTACACACAGCCTCACATAACACAACACTTTGCCTTTTTCTGCCAAGATCAGAAATATATATATTTTTTTTTCTGCCAAGAGTAAATTTGCCAATGTCAAATCCACATAAAGTAATATTCAACCACTGGAAATCTTAATAGATCCCAGTAGTCGTCGTCAGATTTTGAGCCACTACTTACCACTAACAATAGAAATAATGCCACTTAAAATAAATCCAAGTGCAATGATACAACCAAGGATATCGATTTTGCGATTCATGATAAACTTGACAATCACCCACAAAAGAGAAGGAATACCGGAGATTACTAATGCATAGACAATCCCAATTTTGTTTCGTAATCCATAATATAACCCCAAAGGAATACCAATTTGAATCACCATCATGAAGAGAACAGATAGAAGTTGATGAAATAACGCCTTGATGGCATTTTTGGGGATTTTTTCACCAGGAATCATACGGGTTCGAGGAGATAATGTTTCATCTTTTTTGCCATCATTATCTTCTTCTATCACAAAATGATGATCACTAGGAGGATACTCCTGTTCTTCATCTAAAGATACACTGTTGCCTTGTTGGTTCCTGTTACCATCAACAACGGTGGTGGAGGTAACATTTTGATCTTGTTGTTGGTAATTTAATTTCTTTTTAAATAAAGAGATGGATGGCATGATGGTGGATTCTTGTTATCAATAATAATAATAACTACTTGAAGTAATAATTGTTTAGAGGTTATTGACCAATTAAAAGTAAAAAAAAAAAGTAGTGTCGTTGGAAAGGAACGAGATCGTTCTGATTCAACCTGGATAGCTTATTTTTATACTATTTTTTCTTTTTTTGGTTGTTTTATACTTTATTGATGCTCAATAAGAATAAAGTGTCTGTCTTGATTACATGTACGTCATCCTATCATGGATTTTATTGTTTCATAAAAAAAAAATAGAATAGTATATAGTGATGACTTTTGGATAGGAATATCATTGGTCAACATCACATCGTCTATTGTGGCGTTTTCTGAGAATTTTATTTTTCCCAATTGCTGGAATAGTATGGAATTTGAGTAATAATATACATTTGTGTTTAAATTATTGACGCGACCAGACTCCACAATGGTTTTGATACCTTTTTTTCCCCCTATGTATCCTTTGAATATTTTCACTTATCCGTATCTTTTCGGTCTTTTATCGAATTCTACTTTATTTGATAGAACACCATATCCATTGGAGTTCAAGACGACCCAAACGTTTGAACTATACTTCTATGACGACACGTTGATATGGTTCTTTTTTTTTTTTCGTTGGATTTCAATTAATAATAATAATAATAATAATTGAGGAATATTATAGTGTTTTATCGATATTGATGTATACTTCTTACTGTACTGTTTTCTGAAAGAAAAAAAAATGAGAATCGATCTTTTAAATGGATGAAATCTCCCGCATACGTATAACAACAACGTGAATTAGCGATATATATACGTAGCAGTTTATGGTTACCTCAATAAACATGAATAAATTGTTAATCCTATTAAAATCTATTATTATATTGATAATAAAGTATAAATTTACACTTACAATAACAAAGAATGTCATCAATTTGATATCACTGATCTGACCTCTAAAACATCATTCATGTCACATGAAGACAAGTGATTTGTTTACTTTTTTGTCGCATATCTCATAACGATAAAGACTATCCATCAAAACAGTCATGGGAAGCACACAGCCACAATGTTATTATTATTCGCCAAGAAGTAGCCCTTGGTTTTTTTTCCTGCCAAGATCAAAGTTACTGAAACGACTGGTTTTGGCAATCTCATACTATGTATAATAAATAATTCATTTTTATTACTGAATATTAAATGTTTCTTCTGGTAAAGTACAACCAGAAAATAAATGGTCTGGGTTAACTATTTTACAAGTCCCAATAGCTTTGTAATGATCCCCTTCTTCTTTTATGACAGGAAAGATCTTGTACGGTGGTGAAGAATAGCTGGATCGAGGATCATTGTTGATAAAAGATATGCCGGAAAGAATGACATATTGAGAATAATTATCTGTCTCTTCCGTTAGATTGAAATCAAAATTGATGCATTGCTGCTGTTGTTGTGTTGTTGTTTCATTATCATTGCTACTGTTATCGTCATTGCAACAATCATACCAAAATAAATCATCGTTCGTAATGGGAATAATACTGGATAAAATACAAAGTGTCTTGGATACACCATGTAGGCTACTTGGTTTGGGATTCTCCAAAGAAAATATATCTGAGGAAAATAAACTTAATGTGACGATGAATGTTTTCTTAGGACCATGGCTATTTCTGTCGGATTCAGGTAATTGTATTTTTATCGCAAGTTCTTGTCGTTTCAAAGAGGAGGACGATAGGATATCATTATTATTGCTAGAACTCTTGTTCTTTTGGTCCAAAAACTGGAATGGTGGAAGGTCATCAAATGTCAATGGCTTAAATGGAACACTTGTGATGGCTGCTGGATCATCGACACTGGTAATAAAAGTACACGTCACTTGCATAGATGTGTCCACAATGGAATAATTTTGAAAATTTGTAGTGAAATCGCCTTGCAAATGTTCTCCATCAATGCCCGTCCAAGATGGCAATATATCTTCATACTGTTGAATAGGTACATCGTAATCATTTTCGTCGTCTGAAGAAGAATGACCATTTTTTTCAATGGATGATCTTTTTCGTTGTTGTCCAATTACTTTATATTCCAAATGTTGTCCAAAACATAAAATAGATAAATCTTTTTTGGCAAGCGCACCATAACATTGAATCAATAATGGATCAAACGATTGATTGTAATCCATAGTTATTGTATCCATCATATCCGGGAAAAGATTGGCTAATATAAATATTCGATCATACGGATTGCTACAAGTGCGTATATGTGTATACCAAAGAATCGTGCTAACATTCCATTGTTGAGGAGTATTGCAAATGAAATACATATCTTTATAAGCATAAGCTTTATACCACCACGAATGAATATTTTCTCCAACAAAGACAATGTTCTGGGACATGAGAGCTTCTTGAAACGTCCATAAACGTTTAAACCATTTGGATTCCGATAATATGGATTTGGTTGTGATGGAAAGTGTCTCATCTAATAGATGAGATGGTGCGCCACCACCTGTCGTCGTACGACGCAATATTTTTGAATCATCCACCCGAAATTCAGGGACCAGTACGACGGTTCCGAATGCATGTTTGTATATTTGATGCATGGATTTGATCTCGCGCATTTTTTCCAAGTTGTCTCCAACATCTTGTTGATGATCGATGCATAGTTGGTCATACCAAATGTACCTTATATTAAAATCCTTGCACACCTTTTGAACAATATCTTCAAATCGAACATTTTTTGGTTTCGAACTATACATGGACTTTTTTGACCCAACTGTTGTATTATTATTGCTATTTTTCTTTCCACCTCCTCCTTTTGCTGTCTTGTTCCATTGAATCAACTTGTGTTTTCCTCGATCCACTCTTTTATAATTTCCATGATCGTTGTTGTTGTTATCATCGAATGGAATGATATCGCCCGATTGTTCCCATACATAAGAAAGGGCACAATATCCTTCTTTTACTTTTGAACCAGAAATGACTTGCATATCTGACACACGCACCAATTTATTGGGCTTATAATCTGATTTTGGAATTTGATCAGGAAATCGTTTGGGTGGATGAACATGGTATTGATTTTTGATGTGCGCGTCATCGTCAGTACCGGAACCACCAATAAGAGCACATTCTCGATAATCGCTTAATTGTCGCGTGTCATATGTAATATACATGATGATAGCTTTCTATTACAACAACTTTTTTTTTTGGTTTTGTCAATTTTTTTTTCTCTGTTTTCTTAAAAAAAATGAATATTTACTTTGTTACTGAAAATTTTCTTGTAATAAAAATTCGTGTTTGGTATTTTTCGTCAAAGTCAATAATATAAGCAACAAGGTGGTCTTTTTTTCGGAATGTATGGATCAGATAGTAGTTATATATGAAAGAAGAGCTGTTCCATAGATAAATCAAAGTAAAGGAAGTTCCAAAGGTTGATGATGAAGAAGAAAGAGAAAAACACAAACAAAAATACAAAACTCGTCCTTTTTTTTACTTCTTGGTAACAACGTAACACAAACAGATAATATACATCATCTGACATGCTTTTACGTTATATTGCTGCGGTTTCTTACACGCTTTTGATTTATGCCCCTCAGCATTGCACCCATAATTTTAAAAAATTGTTTAGTGTTTATCATAAATAAGATAAAAACAGTACACATTCAGTAAAAATGAATTATTTTGGTTTGCATATAGTATAAAGTAAATTTTGATCATAGTGGAAAACAGTAAGCAAACACAACTACTATTAAAATCAAAGCAAGGTTTGGATAGCGTTATAAAACACGCTTCCTGATATAAGAGTATATATTTTTAAAAAAATAATAGTAAGCGAAATACCATTCGTTGTCATGCTGGTAACGAATTCTTTGTTCCTGAATTTCGATGATTACGTATTACACTTTCCAACAGCCACATAATTCTCTGAAGTTCCTTATTTTTACGTGATCGAACAAGTGGTTATACCGATTTCACAGTGGCATAACACATTGATTTATAACTATATTATATTCATCAAATTATTCTATTTAATGGATGTACAGTAATCACAATTATGCTTTTTTTTTTTTACTTGAATATGTAGCGAAAAAAAGTAATTGGAGTTAGATATAAATAATGCATACGTAATAATATGAGGCTGTGTCAATTGTACGTCTATATACATACGTAAAAAAAAGGATTCAGTAGATGGTATACTTTGCTACGGTGATTATTTTTTTAATTTGATGTACCGAACTGACGTACGTTTCTAGTCCTTCGTGAGACTTTGAAATCATAGGAATAAATGATAGTTGAGAATGATCGCATATCGAGGACCATGATACTTGTGGATGCATCGATTTATAAGAAAAAAATGTATAAAACAAAATTAGTTGATTGCAATTCTCTTGTTCTTTTATATCTGATATTCGTCTTGTGGAAGAGGTAAAGCAGATACTAGAAATGGAGGCACCAATGATGGTATATATACCACAAAAAAAAAGAAAGAAAAGAAACTTATTAACACCCGTAAGGAAAAGGCTGTAAAAGTAATATGTATTGATACTACTTATACACATTCAATACATCTAACACCTTCACACTTATTTTTCACTCTCAATGAAAAGAGCCAAATACAAGTGATCATGATAAGATTATTTTAGTTTTCAATCTTCTTATTTTCCACACAAACACTTTTTTATGTTGATTGTTCAATTGTCAATTGTAATAATAATAATGATAATAAAGGGATATATTTTTCTTTTTGACGTATAAAGATTATTAGGGAATTGTTATTATACAAAATATCAAAGTGAATAATATGTAAAAGAGTGCAAAAGGGTAAAGAGGTATAAAGGACAAAGGGGTATAAAGGATCAAAAGGTAAGGTGGGTGAAGGGTTAATTTTTAGTAGTAGGGTATTAATAAGAATGAAGTGATGGAGGGGTGTTATTTTATATATATAATATTATCACATCCTTTTTTATTAATTATCCCAATGCCGACCCTCCTCTTCCCCCCCTTCTCCCTCCTAACCCTTCGCCATCGCCGTCACCCGCACCCAGCGTAATCGGTCACGCGGTAAATAGTAGACTGCTATCTCAACATTGACTGCCAAACGATGAACTCAAGGTGAACAACTCAAGGTGAACAAGGAACTCAAGGATACAATAAGCTGGAAAATCTCAAAAGCATGGATGCATCACTCTTAATAAAAAAAAAAACTTTCACAAAAAAAAATATGTCAGTAGTTCATCTCATCCCTCTCTGCAGCACTAATCTATGAAAGAAAAACTCAAACCAAATGGCTCAAAGTTACAAGGATGAATTGAGTCTTTGCGATCATCTTCGTAACATCTTTCCTTCTCAAAGTCAATAGAATAGTTCGTTTTCTCTCTCTCCCTCAATCTCATTCTCAAACTCTCTCGCATATTCCAAAAAAAAGAAGAAGCATTTTCCCTTTCTCTCATAATTTTTTTCTCTTAATTTGCATATGTTACCAATAAGTTTACCTTACTCGCTAATTCAGTATAACCAACAGGCGGAAAAAAAGGACCTTCCTTACAACATCTTAATCAATAGTGTGGATACCTCATGTGGATTCTTTCGCATCTATATGTAATCTTTAAATGTTAGCTTCATTTGCATATTTACTTCAAATACCAGTATAAAAGAATGAATTCAACCGCAGTTTTATCCAAAATGATGATCCTTAAAGAGTTTTGCTTTAGTCAAATACTTGGATATTGAAGGAAATAAAGAAAATTTTTGATAGACATGATTCGTGCCACACTTTCGATTCATTGACTTCATCCATTACCTACAAAAATGGTAACTTTCTATATATAAATATAATACAGAACGTTGATATGAGTATATTTTATGGTTGATCTTTATTTTATTGTATAAAAATATAATAGATAGAATTCTTACCTGATTCTAAACTTTTTTTATAGCTGTTACCAATCGACCATGCAAACAGTATAGAGTGAGACCAATCGAGGACGTGTTTTCATTTACTTTGACGTATCTATAACAAAGGGGTATATAAAAAGGAAGTTGAGTAATGTGGGTTGGATTTAATAATAATAAAAAAATACAGATTCAAAAAAAAAAGAATAAATGAAAGAGGTACGAGTGTTGTATTTTTCTTAGTTGAAACAGCCTTTTGTATTTATATTCATTTACAATCATTGCTGCGCCAACAATATAAAAGTGGGCTTAGTTTCTCACTATAGGCTTTGTGGGGCAAGATATATTTTGATAAGACTCCCTTTGGAAAGATCTATTGATATGATTGGGCTCAGCTTTTTTTTTAGATGGTGAGTGCATTTTTAAATTCATGTTGGTGCGCAGCCATTATAAGGTGTGGCTATTACTATGTCAGTTCCCTTTTTTAGAAAAGTCTGATGATGCATCATTTCTTCTG
Source organism: Phascolomyces articulosus (assembly GCA_025677815.1). Lineage (NCBI taxonomy): Eukaryota > Fungi > Mucoromycota > Mucoromycetes > Mucorales > Lichtheimiaceae > Phascolomyces > Phascolomyces articulosus. The sequence continues at coordinate 110,980 of JAIXMP010000049.1, forward strand.
GCGCGCCGCAAAAAAAAAAAAAGAATGCTGTGAAACCGAACTGGCTTTTCGTCAAAGTGACGAATTTTCTGGCGCATTTTTGATGGCGCGCACCCTGATGGCGCTTTTTCATGTTACACCCTGCTTTATGCACCATATAAATCATAATATGTAGGGCATAATAAATGAAAAGGGTCTGCTTTCTTTTTTATTGTCACTTCATACTAAAAAAAAGAGGATAGACCCATTATTGGTACATACAACATCCAACGGAGCACGTCAAACACTCATATATTTGCTTCAAGGTTTTTTTTTCCACGGTATCTTTTTGTTTACCTGCGAAATTCCAAGTTCAGCAAACTTTTAAGTTGGACGGCATATGCCTGCAGGTGATATTCGATATATAATTTCGACTAATCCAATTTGCCAATGTAAATAAATATAGATATTTTGAAACACTTCATAATTAACTAACGAAGAAGGTAAATATAAATACAAGAATGTCTGTAATTACCATGACTGCCAAGAACATGTTTGAACCTACACTTATCACTTAAACCCGAGCCTTATAACTTTTTTTTCTGAAATAAACAAGGATTACGAATATCCTATTATTACTTTTAATAGCAAAATATATTATTGTTGGTTATGAATAACATCATTGTTCAATATGAGAATATTTTTGTGCGTTTCCAGCATTATCTTCTTTATTCACTGTGAAAAATATTTTGTACATTATGAAGTGCATCTTTGTTCGTTGTAAAAAGGGCTTTTGTTTAATCTGAAAATAATAATATTCGCTTTGAATAAATATAATGTTTGTTCTGAAGAAGATGAAGATCATAGAGTAACCATCATTTTTGATAAACAAATACAAAGTCTATTAACTTGAAATTGATAGCAAATGTGAAATCTTCAAGAATCACATTTTTGGCTGTGTTTAGCAGAGAGGTTCCAGGGTGATCTGCATTCTTTAACATACAAAAAAAACATTTGTCTATCTGACCATATTTAAGACTAGTAGAACTAAAAAGTACACATTAAACTTTTATTGGCAGTATTATTTTATCTATGTTATATACGCATGAAGGAACATGTCTGAATCACACGAACATCTAAAAGAACAAAATGTTTTACATTTACACACGTATCTTCTAAGTTTGTAGTTTATTTCCTATATGGCTAGCCTCTACGGATTACCCAGTTCATGCAATGAAATCTATTATATACTATCAAAAATATCATATAACCCAACATTATTATTGATTTAACACAGAGTTGCTCATTAGTTGTAAGAAACATAACTCATTTACAATTTGATATGAGAGAGGAGATACTATTTAATCCTATGCTAACATAAAGAAGATGCATCTAAAAGCGACCGATTCTGTTTTTCTAAGCAAAAGGTTTTCATATTGAACGAAACCATATGCCCGATTGAACAAATATGAATTTTGCAACGAAATTTCCTCCAAAATCCTATAAAATGAGCTAGTGATGGTTTATATCAAGAAATAAGTGATTTTTGATTTCTGCGCATTGGGTAAATTTCTGCGCGTTCGTTCCAAAATCTATCACGCAAGTTTACATTTATGTAGTCTCCTCAAACCTCCTTCGAGCTCCTTCAAGGCTCTCCAAGCTCCTCCAAAGCTTACTCCTAATTTCTCTTTAATCTTGCTCAAACATACACATTTTCCTCACTCAAATCATTTTTGAATTTTAACCAATGCCAAAAGCTTCTGACCGCCAATGGACTCTTCCTCAAGTCGACAATGCCATTAAATCTTGATGTCGCGTGAGGTAAGTGGAGTTCGTGTTGTTGATAAATGTGCCAACGCGCAAAAATCAAAAATCAATTTGAGAACCCCTAATATAATGGTAAGACATATACATATGAGCATATATATATATATATATATGTGTGTGTGTATGTGTGTGCGCTTTTATACACGTATTATCCAAAGTGTGAGCACCATGTTCATTTTTTGCTTGGGTTTTAAAATTTTCTTGGACATCAAATCCGTACCAGGCTGGTGGTTGCAGGAAATGATGTAATTGAAATTGAAAAGCGAAAGGTGAGTTTTTTTAACAAAGTTAAAAAAGGCAACGTTTTTTCAAGGAGTATATACCATTTAGAATAAATATATAGGTAAGATACGTATTTGAAAAGAAATGATCATTTTTTATCATAAAGTCTTTCATTGTCTCACAAATCCTCTTAATTGACACCTAATCCAAATAGTATATCGTCCTTTTTTCTCCTTCAATTGATACCAAATCATTTCCCTGTTTACTATGCAACATAGTCAACAAGGTATGTCTAGTGACAGAAGCAGCCAACTCTCCCACCATAATCCTATGCTTTAACTCCAATCTGTGCCAATACTTAAAAGTGTGACCATAGGGAAACTGCCCAAGTACTTATATCAGACAGAACTCAAGTGAAGTTACATTTGGTCCTAAAATGTATCTTCTCAAGGTATAGCATAATGCTGTCTATATATATGTATATATAGTGGGATATTTGTTATTGTAGCGATTGATGTAATGTCCATTTATGAAATTACTAGAACTTTTGTGATAGAAAGGGATATGACGATATTGCTACCGAAGCAAAGCTAATTGATTTTTTGAACGAAGTAATACCAGCCAGAAACCGAAAAAAAGGACTTGATGCAGATGGCAATCTTTATGCACCCGGTGAAAATTCAGTCAAACAGTATATAAATGCCATATGCAATCTTCATAGAAAACAAGTATCCGACGGGAGATCCACAGAGACAAACATTCGTGGTAGCCGACTCAATACTTGGATGAAACGGTATTTGGATAACTAGTATCAATATAATCATGAACACTATGTCGACCGTGCCAAAAACACTGATGCAGACAGTTATTCTCCGGAAGGATTGTTTCGTATTCCAATGTATTATTTTAACGAAGGAACAGAAAAGGCATTCCGTAATCGAGCTATGTTCCTCCTAATGCATCATATGCTTTTACGTGGTGAATCTAGTCGTGAGATGGAATTAACCGACTTGTTTCTACTTGATTTTGCAAACGAAGGATCTATCGAGTGCTCTGTCCTTGCATTTCATATTAACCATGAAAAGCAAACCACGTTTAGAAACATTCAGTATGCTAGAACCATCAGAAACGGGGACCATCACGTGTGTGCCTTTGGTGGACTAGCTTTGTATCTTTTTTATCGATGGCATATATTCAATGAGCAATTCCCAAACTTCAACTCGAATGACAAATGGTTCCAGATCAAAATAGCCAAAACAACCACGCCAACGACGGGTATGTGCCCTCGCCACCATTACAACGTCATGAAGGAAGCATTCGAAAAATGCAAAGTCAGTATTCGAAAGGTGACACATGCATGGCGTGGCACTGGAGCAAGACACGCCAAAGCCAACGGTGCAACTGAGGCAAATCTGCAACGCCATGGTCGTTGGAACATGCAGAGTATGGAATCGTGTTACCTCTCCACTTTGCCTCGAGATTCCATTTGTATTATTAATGGTTTCTTAAACCGTGGTGATTTCTATCTCCACCATGGCAAGCTTCCTGTTCCAGAATCATTGCAGAAAAAGGTGTTCCCGGAGGCAGATGAATGGCTACGACGCGTTATCTCTGACGAGGCACAAAAATCGTCTTTGTGTGCTGAGGCATTTCTCAAGTTGCTAATAAAAATGCGTGGGATCTTGATCCAAGATGCTATTGCATTTAGTATGGATCATCCTGATAACACCATTTTCCACCATCCATTATTTCAAGACCCAGAATTCATTGCATATGAACGGCGTTGTTGGTCCCTTTGCGTCTTCAAGGGGAACCAGAGAACGTGATCCTTTCTAGGGCAATGCCAGCTGTTTATCAGTTGTTGAGGCAGATGAATGATAAGATCAATTACAACCAAGCCTTTCTTCAGGATCGCCTCCGCCGCCAGGATAAACAACCAAGTTCTACTGGAGGAGCTTTGGGTGCTCAAATCGCTGAACTTCAAAAAAGTATTGATTGGACACGTGCTATATTCAATTTTATCGGTTCCGGGGTAATACCATTCACATCATCGTCGTCGTCGTCATCTCTTCCACCTGCACTCCGAAACAATCAATCACAATAGCAGCAATACCAATACCGCCTTGACCGCAATATTGTTTCTGTTGTATATGCATGGTGTGAGGGGTATGTCGGTTTGCAGCCTGGTTTGCCATCTGTAGTAGAACTAGATAGAAAGTATGATACGAAACGGAGAAATGAACACGCAGGTTAGTTTAATACTTTTCTTCAATTGTACCATTTATTTATGATGTTGCGAAATTATATACTAACATTTAGATATTTTTGATAGAACGCCAATGCTACTCTCGTCGCTTTGTGATGATTAGAATATTGGAGAAGAAAAAAGAACAGAATAGAAGGCACAATCGCTTTGTGCATTGTCTCACAAATTTAAAAATAAATAAATAATATGTTGTTAAAAGAATCATTGAAGGTTTAACCACATATTCAATTTTTCATTATTATATCACTTGTTTTTTTTTTACCTATCTCATTTATACCACGCGTACAAAAAAATACTCATCTTTCACTTCTCAATTTCAATTACATTATTTCCTGCAAACACGGATTTGGTGTCCAAGAAAATTTTAATAAATGAACATGGTGCTCACACCGTTGGATAATACGTATATAAAAACAAACACATACACACGCATATATATATCCACATATGTATGTTATTACCATTAGATCTCATTTTTTCTTTATATAAACCATCATTCGCTCATTTTATAGGATTTTGGAAGAAATTTCATTGCAAAATTCATCATCGCGAAAAATAGTTCTGTTCGTCATGAAAAACATATTTGTTCGATCGGGAATATGGTTTCGTTCAATATGAAAATCTTTTGTTTACTTAAAAACAGAATCAGTCACTTCTAGATGCTTTTTATTTATGTTAACATAGGATTAAATAGTATCTCCTCTCTCATATCAAATTGTAAATGAGTTATGTTTCTTACAACTAATGAGCAACTCTGTGTTAAATCAATAATAATGTTGGGTTATATGATATTTTTGATAGTATATAATAGATTTCATTGCATGAACTGGGTAATCCGTAGAGGCTAGCCATATAGGAAATAAACTACAAACTTAGAAGATACGTGTGTAAATGTAAAACATTTTGATCTTTTAGTTGTTCGTGTGATTAAAAAAGTTTCATGTTCCAGTACATACAAATCCTTCATGCGCATACAACATAGATAAAATAATTCTGCCAATAAAAAGACTGCCATTTTCTATATTTTAATAGAAATATAATATTGTAATATTATGTGTAAAATGCCTTTTCTTTACTGTCATCACGAATGATGGTATTGATCCAGTTGGGCAATATAATTTTTTATCTGGAATAATAAAATCAGATGGCAGCCAATTGCATACTTCTTGTTCTGCATAAAATTCAGATGACCATAATAAATGTCTCTCACAGTCAAACAAATTGAGTTTTGAGAATATTTTTTTTGAAACTAGTAGCTAGTTAAAACATTGAAAGCATGAGTTTTCTCACGCTTTCATATAAATACAGCACAATCTTTCATCATCATTATGGGCTTTTCAAGTAAAAAAAAAAGAGCGAGAATTATCCATCACAAGCCAACGAAATATATAAAAAGAAGCGCCTTTTTTGTTGTTATGGTTATTATCTATATAAAGACGAAGATTGATAAAATGACGAAATGAAGTAAGGATGAAATTGATCCGGATAAGATCAAGAAATGGGCTGGGTATATAAGAATACAATGACACCCGAACCATGGATCGACATCTTATGTTTCTTAACACTTCATGGTGCATGAATTCCCTTAAACGACCATTCATGTTAGTAGCTAGGTGAGTGAGGAGTTATTTATTTGAATGAGTCATTTCACATCTTTGGACGTATAAGCTTACAGTTCTGTAAAAATGATAATAAATAAAAATTCAAAAAGGGTAACACGAGAATAAAAAAGCTTATGGTTTACTATTGCCTGAGAATATTATTATTTAGTTAGAAAGCCTTCTCTCCTCTTATGCTTCTTTTTTTACTATATCCAGAGAAGGAGATTAGAAATATTTGTCATGATTGAGATTATCAGTAAATTCATTATAATAAAGATGTATGTATGAACTTGATGATGATAATAAGTGATGAATACATCATGATAGTTATTACTAACTTATATTTGTTTTTTTCACGTCAAAATAAATTTGTTGGGTATTCTACTTTTCTCGTGAGAAGAAAAATATATAATAAATACACGTGGATGATGGGATCCTGATTAATAAACATAGGTTCAAGATTTGGTCGATTCAAACCAATTCTTATGAAATCATCCGGTTTTTTAATTCATCATTCATGTTTATTCCATAAGACAAAAAGAAATTTTTTGTCATAAAGTGGTGCGACAAGACAGGAGGGATCATCCGACCCGTTCTGATAGATTTTCGTTCTTTTTTGTCCCTTAAAAATTATATAACATGATAATCACTGCTGCATCTTACTACTACTACTACGTCAGTGCATTCATCAATAGAATGATACATCATCTGATAGATTTTTCATCACTACGTTGGTAAGCCACCATTATTATCATTAAAACAAAAAGAACCATCATCTATGGATATCAAATACTACTTTTGATTTATAACATATATATAACAAAATGAGTCATTTATTATATTCCCTAAACAATGGAAATGTCCTTGATGTATTATTGAATAAGCAGCGCCACTTTTTAACAACAACCCATGCTTAGCAAAAAAAAAAAAATTACTTAAACCAATAAATATATTTTTCCACTTGAACGTGCGCAACGTACTTAATAAGCAATGTGACAATATAATAGACAACAATAAAATGATCCGACGAAAAGCTTTTTGTATTAAATGATTTACCGTCATCGGAAACGAAAAAGAAACTCAAACCATGAATGAATCGAAAAAGAACAAAAGAAACCTCATCATTTGTCTCATCGGGTTTTAACTCGGGCCGGTGATTATTTTTGCATATTTTATATAAGAAATTAAAAATAGCTCAACACAATCCTCCTAAGATTTGATTTGTCAACTTGAGAAAGAAAATAGGAGCACTTACTAGAAAGAAATACGTTTGAAAGGCGTAAAACATTTTACATAGCTCCTTGGCGAAATTCTAAAATATATTTGATCATCATCATCATCATCGGAACAAGGAGGAGAAGGGTCCAATGGTTTGCGGAGAAGATGGGGTGTGTATGTGTGGGTATAGGTGTCGTTTATCCATAAAAGAAAAAAAAAACAAACGTCACTATATTCTGACTCATAACTTTCAGACGGCGTTTTTTTTTTGTATAATAATAAGCATAGAGTGAGTGAATTTTGTATTATTCAAACAAAGAGTTGTGAGTGTTGAGTGTGTGTATTAAGTAAAAATAATTTCTTTTTTTCTCTTTTTTTCTCTTGCTTTATAATTATGAGCTTTTAAAAAAAAAGTCTCTTTAATAATTACTATTTTTTATTTATAAAAAGGACCCACCCACCTCTTCTTATTTTCTCTTTTTCTTTAACAAGAATTTATTTTTTATATTACCAAACTACCCCAAATTCTATATTACCATTTACTTTTCCCCCCATTCCCAATGGATATTAGCTGTTTTAAACCTATTACTGTTAGCTATTATTTTCATCAACAAGAACAAGAAGCAGAAGCATGGCAAGTATTCCTTGGCAACAACAACAACAACAGCATTTTTATTATTCCCAACAACAACTCCCACTACCACCTCAACCTCAACCAATTACATTACTAGGAGGCATTCGACAAAAGAGACTTTCACCGCATGAGTTAATCAAGATGCTTTACGAACCTACACTTATAGAAGACAACGCTAGTAACTCTTCATCCATGGAATCATTTACTACCTCCACTTCTTGTACAACCACAACAGATGATTCTGAATGTTCATTGTCGTCTTTAAGAAAACATAATAATCATTTACACCATCTTCACCCTGAACAACAACAACAAAAACAACGAGGTCACAACAACAAGAACCATCATGGTGGTAGTAGCAATACAAGTACAAGTAGTCATGAAAGTACCAGTCATACAAGTAAAAAACGACGTTCCTACCATTTATTATTAAGAGAAATTCGACGTTTACGAGCTGAAAACGATGGATTAAAACAAATGGTCGATACCATGAAACAAGATTTACGTTTTGAAAGAGAATCTCGTCACATTTCAGAACAATGTCATCAAAAATATTATACAGAATCATCCGATCGACAAATTGAATTAGAGGTCGATGTCATGGACAAGGAAAAAGAAATTGAAGATTTAAAAGAACGTATAACTGAATTGGAACTCGTTTCTTCCCCCTTGTCAACACCTACACCTACATCCACACCAGTTTTATCAACGAATAATAATAATCATCATCATAGCAACCGTTGGGGTTGTTTTGAATTTGATATAGACGATGAATTATTTTGTCAACCGATTATGGGAGAATCCGCTACACCTGATCCACTCACTCGATTATCATCATCACCTCAAGATTCCAGTAGTAGCAGTGAAGAAGAATCCGATGAAGAAAAAGTCAAAGATGATGATGACGATGACGACGACGACGATGAAACATCCAAGATTTCAGACGACGAGAAATTTGAACAATTAGCCACTTCTTATTTACATCAAGCCATGATTTCCAAATTAACCTCTGCACGTGCCAATTTGGAATTAGACGATTTAATGCTTAAATATGATCCTTCCCCTGCCGTTGTCTTACGTATGTTGGCCACTTCCTTTGTCGTATGGGTGAATAATGTCGTTTCTAATGAAGATGAGCATAATGCTGTCAAAGCTTTGGCCAATGGTGTTACTGAAGGCTTTTTGAATTTTTGGAAGGCAATTTTGGAAAAACATGTCCATGATGATGATGATCAATGTCAGTTTTTAAATGAAGCTGAACGTATTTTGGATCATAACAAACAACAACAAAATGATCAAGTCATTAAAGTTACCAGTATTACCATGGATGGTCTTGTGGATAATTTCCATCGTCTTTTAGTCATGCTTTATAAATACGATATTGTGGACGGAGAAGCCATTACACGTTGGTGGAATTCGGTGGTTGAAAACAAGGATGATCAACAAATTGGGTGTCGATTACGTGGTGTCACAAAAGCATTTACTCAATGGCTGAATGAAGATGAATCTGACGATGATGATGAATCTGATGACGACGATGACGACGATGACGACGATGACAACATTTTTATCGATGAAGAAATTGATGAATTTGATCATAGTAGCGATGAAGAAGAAGACGTTATTGATGATGAAGGAAATAAGATTGATTTAGAAATGACAAGCGATAGTGATACTGTCATTGATCAACAACTACATCACCATCATCATCAAGATGATCCAATGGCTGTAGAAGACAGCAAGACGTTGAATCGTATTTTAGAGGAGGATCGTCAATATTGTGCTTGTCAATTTGAAGTACAAAACAAAGACGATTGTATTACCATTCACCAAGATAAAAACGTTCATCAAGAGAACGTTCAAGATATTAATAATAATAATAATAATAATCATTCTATTAATCATACCAACAACAACAAAAGTAACAATTACAACAATGCACATAGTATACAACAACAACAACAACAACAGCCATCATCTACAGCTACCACGATCACTTCTGAAATATCAGAAACTCCTTGTAAATGTCAACCTTTATATACAACAACATTACCTTGTACCCCTTCTTCCCCTTCAGATTTAGTGGAAAAGAAACCAAAAAAATCCGTTCGCATCCTATTGTAAATAGAAATAAAAAAACTTAAAGTTTCCCCTCCCCGCACACATTCCAACTACCAATCAATTTTTGATATTTTTTTTAGTCGCACTATTTTTTTTTTTTTACATACGCAAATTATATACACACTTACAAACAATTTTACATAGTCTTTTTTTTTCACTTTCTCTCCCCCCCCAACATATACATTATCCCCAATTGGTAAATATCTATTTTCTGCTAAGCAAATCATATAAAAAAATAAATAAATAAATTACGCATTTTTTTTTAAAAAAAAGGGTGGCACGTCATTCGTGTGCCAAGTAATATATATTTTTTTACATTATTTTTTAACGTTTTTGGATATGTCAATTGAATCGATATAGAATGAATGATGACCTGTTGACTGATGATGTTATTTTGGTGGCGATAATTACATTTCTCTGATCACTATAGAGATAATGGCGCCTCTCTCGAGTTTTTCTTTGAGTATATATAGAGTGGGATCGAAAATGTAATTCTGATCTACTTGACACATTTTATTTTCTTTAACCTATTTTTTTTTTATTTATCTACTATCTACATATATATATATATATCTCAATCATATACTTATACAAATCGTATACATACCCTCAATTATATATATACTTTATCTCAATTCACACACACACACACACTCTATATATATATATCGAGCATCATGGCATGGTTGGTACATGGACAATACAATAAGTGGTGGCCTTTGGATCTGGCATCGATGAATATCTTGGAAGATATGTTTCGAAATAATGTCTCCAGTAATGTGTTTTTACCCTATTTTGGTGGTATTGCTTATTGTAGTCCAGGGAATTGTATGATGGTATTCCAAGGAACTCGTTATACGATCGCTAGACAATAGAGTCCGTCAAAAACACATACGTACCCAATAAGTCAAGTCTTTTTTTTATATACACAATACTTTCTATTTCTTTCTTTCTATATATACTTTTTTTTTTCTTAATGTGACAAAGCCTTTTTCAACAAATGTAGTTTACTTTATTTTTTTCTCCTCCTCCTCACTCTATACTGTGGCACACGCGCCATCATTTATTTACATATGCCTTTATTCCTAAAATTAACTTATGCCAACCAACCTTGATTTGCTGTACTATATCATCACCCAATGACACCATTGTATCATAATTTCAATCATAGAGATAATCTAGATCCATTTGTTTATGCTATTCCAGTTTTGTGTTTTTTTTTTTACAAGTGACAACATCAAGAAGCCAAATATATAATATTTTTTTATATCAAATGTATATAAGTCATGTGCGAGAATATGATTTTTGAAGTGCGAAAAGGGAGGGAAATAAAAAAAAAAAAGAGACTTTTAAAAGATTTTTTTTCTTTCCATTTTAAAAAAAAAACCAGCAAAGAAAAAATGTGTGTGTGGAGAGAAAAAAAAATGAAGAAAATTAAATACAAGTTTTTCGTGGGATGTTGTGAGAAAATGATGATGATGTATATAAAGGGGGGAGGAGAGGGGGTGAATAGAATTGCTTAATTTTTATATCATTATTATTACTGACTCCAATAAGGTTGTTGACGACCCATAGGAGAAGGTTGTTGAGCCGAAGGTTGTTGTTGTTGACCTGGTTGTTGTTGTTGGAAATGGGGGAAATGTTGTTGAGGATATTGTTGTTGATAAGGGAAAGAATGACCAAAATAATTACCAGGGTTCATGGCTTGTTGATATTGTTGCTGTTGTTGAGGATGTTGATGATGATGATGTCCATTACTACCAGCAGCTGCACCAGCAGCATTGGCTGCAGACTTGTTCAATCCACCTCCTACTTCATTCTTATTGGATTGAGGTTGACCTGAGGTAGATTGACCAGGTTGACCAGGTTGCTGACCAGGTTGGCCAGCTTGTTGTTGTTGTTGTTGTTGACCAGCACTGGTACTACCCAAGAATCCAGGTAATTGTTGTTGATAAGGTTTTTGATTATAATCATGAAGTCCCATACTTAAATGATGTTGAAGTCCCATATCATCATATCCTCCTGTAGCACCAGCTCCTGCACCAGTGACCGATTGGCCATACATGTTTTGGGAATAAGGTGATCCAGCTGAACCTGCGCCAGCTGCTCCTCCAGCACTACCAGCAGCAGCGCCATAAGGTGAAGCAGCCGATCCAGTATTGGGTTTACCTACACTTTGTTGATACATGTTGGGATACATGTTCTTGTTCAAAAAGGGTTGGCCATACGATTGTTGATAACCAAATTGATTGGGCATGTAATAGTATGGGTAGTAAGGCATATTAGCAGGATACATTTGCTGAGCTGCAGCGGCAGCGGCAGCAGCGCCTGGTGTTTGAGCACCTGTATGCTGAGGCATCGATGCTACGCTGTCTTGATTATGTTTGTCACGGCCTTGATAGGTACCTGCAGAGGTAACTGATGGGGATTGACTATAAGCAGTAGGATCATAATAACCCTAAAAAAATAATACCATGTTTATTGAGTTTGCCACTGTTTCCGAATTTGTATTTTTTTTTGAAACCCAAAAATAACCAATAATTGTGTTGTATATATATAACCTTCTTTTTTCCCTTATAAACAAGAAAATTTGAAACTTTACCATAGCTGCAGCTGCACGATGTGCTTCAGTGCCATAAACACCATATTCTGGAAGTGATCCCATTGGACTAACACCAAAGCCACCAGACAAATTGGCAGGTGGTTGATTGGGTAAATAAGAACTGTATCCTGAAGGAAGTTGGTCCATACCAAACAATTGTTGTTGCTGCTGTTGTTGCTGTTGATGATGATGAGCTTGATGAGGAATATGAGTTTGTTGTTGTTGTTGCGGTTGAGCTTGTTGGGGAATGGCTTCTTGTGGTTGTTGTACGGGAGCAGCTTGTTGTTGTACAGCAGTAGCTTGTTGCTGCTTCAATGGGGCGCTTCCAAAAGCATCTGCGGTTGTAGTAGTAGCAGTACCATATTGAGTGTCGGAAATGACTTCCTCTTGATCCCTATATTTCAAATATAAAAAATAACCCAACCCATTTTTTTTATTAATACACTATGTGCAAAGGAAACGCGCACTTTGTCTTTCTCAAATACACTCCTTTTTCCAAATAATAATAATAATAATAATAATAATAAATTTACCTGCTGGGTTCTGATTGCAAAGTAGTCTTTTGAATTTCAACAGTTTCTGCAGAATTATCATCAAGATTCAAGCTACCAAATTTGACACCAATGGAACTTAATGAAGCACTGTTGTTTGGTAAAACAACAGGTGCATCTTGTTTCAAACGACGACTTGTAGTCGATTGCTTTCGGGTAACAGGTGCTTCTTCTTGCGTTGGTTGTTCATTAGCGACTTCATTTTCGGCTGGTTTTTCTTCATGTTGTTCAGTAGTAGATGTAGTAATAGTTTCAGGTTCCTTTTCAGGTGTGGTTGTTTCTTCCTCCACTTCTGTGGTGGTTTCAGCAGCAACAGAAGGTGTTGTTTCTTCAGTAGCTCCCCAGCCAGATTCTGCTGGTTCATTCCATGCATCCTTTGTTTCTGTAGGTTCATCCCATGTAGAAGTGGATTCTTTCTTGGCTTCTTGTTGTTCCAAAGCATCTGTTGTCTTTACTTCATTATTATCATCCGTCCATGCATCATTGGTTGTTGCTGTAGGTGCATCCCATCCACTACTTTCAGCTTCCTTCTTTTCTTTGGGTTGAGGTTCGGGTTCAGGTTTAGGTTGTGTTCTAAAAAATGAAAAAAAAATTAATGCGGGGTGATTTTTTTGATGTAACTCCAAACCAACCAATAATCAAGTATCATTATTTTTCTTCTATATGTTTCTATCCTTAATGTATAGATAAACTTACTTGAGTAGGCTAGCCCATGTTTTTGGTGGTTCAGATGATGTTGTAGTACTTGTGGATGGTTTTGTTTCTGCTTCTGTTTCAGTTGTTGTTGAGGTGGTGGTGGCAGCAGTACTATCCCAGCCTCCTCCAGAAGATGAAGGAGCATCCCATCCACTACCACCACCATTTGTATCTGTTGTTGCTTGCTGAGCCCAATTATCATCAGCAGGTGCTGCTGCATTCATTTTGTTAGAAGCGATAGAAGCCCAAGAATCACCTTCTGGTTGTTGTGGTTGGAATGATGTCTTTGTGGGAGGTTGAGTACCCCAGGTAGCAGCATTTGTTGTATGTCCTGTGGATGGTGTATGATTGTTATTGGATTGTCTAGGACCACGCGAACCATGACCACCACGACCGCCTATATAGAAATAAATCACCCAACATTAAGGAGACAAAGAAAACAAGGGAATTTTTTATGAGAAGAGAAAGAAAGAAAAAGGGAGTTGAAAGGGAAACCAAGAAAAATAATATAATAAAAAGACGCGTCAGCTCAGAATCCAAAGCCAGAAGAATAAAAAGAACAAAGTAAGGAAAAATAGAAAAACAGAAAGATAGAAAAAAAAAAGTGATATATACCTCTTCTAGATCGATCATTATTGCCTCTGTATACTTGTTGTGATCGTTCAGAACGATGATGTGAATACGTTTGTTGTTGTACAGGTGGTGGTGGATTGGTAGCCGCTGCTGCTTTAGCCTTTTGTTGTGCTGCTTCTTTTTTGGATTTTTTACTCTTCACTTCACCCCATTGAAAGACAAGACCTATGTTATATATATATATATATTATAAGTTATCTTGTTTCAAAACGAATGGGGGTTCATTCGGTTTTTAATTTATTTATATTTACCTTCACTAATTCTGTCAACTGCCACTTCGAGATCCCCGTCTGCTTCTTGAATAGCAAACAAGAGATCATCGTCAGTCCAATCTGTGAATAGTTCCTTGAGCGTAGAAAGCTGTGAGGAATATTTTGACTTGAGTTTTTTCAAATCAGATGCTGATCCGTGTGAAGTCATTAAATCTAAAAAAGCAAAAAGGAAAAAATAAATAACAATCCAAAAAAAGTGGTTAGATTAATATTCTACTATAAAAAAAAAACTTTTTTCTTTTTCTCTCAATCATTTGAAACATGAACAAGTACTTTATGTGTATATGTGTGTGTGTTGGCTTTTGCTGTTTTGTCAATTGTGTTTTTATGATGAAGAAAAAAAAAAGTGTTCTTTTTTTTTTTCTCTTTTCTCCCTCCTTTAATTGTCACTTGAAAATGTCACGAAAGTTATAAAAGAAGAAAAGAAGAAACTATTTTCCAATTGGTTTACAGCTGAAAAAAAAAGGACTACATTTGTATAAAAAAAATTCTATTCTGAGTTATAAACATTGGATTTATGGGTTCTTGATATGAGTCGACTTGTTTCATTGGGTTGTGGTTGTAATGATGAATGACGATGAGGAGTCCTGTCTTCTTGCTCTTGCTCATCTTCTTGAGGCGATGATGATAATATAGTATATCCTTCTCCTGCCACGACTGTTTCTTCTTGTGTCGTACCACCAGAAGATCCCCTTCTCCAGGATAAGCAAATGACACCACCAATGGTAATCACAACACCCAACATGACACATAAGAGTTGCCACCA
The DNA here is from genome assembly GCA_025677815.1 of Phascolomyces articulosus. Classification (NCBI taxonomy): domain Eukaryota; kingdom Fungi; phylum Mucoromycota; class Mucoromycetes; order Mucorales; family Lichtheimiaceae; genus Phascolomyces; species Phascolomyces articulosus. The sequence continues at coordinate 126,347 of JAIXMP010000049.1, forward strand.
TCGTAACCGATCCCATTGATCATAATAGACAAGTCCATTAAATAAACAGGATACATTGAAAGCACAAAATGAGAGTGGGATCAAGATGACTGTATCACATAATCGTAATCCTTTGTTTAAATAATATAACTATATATATATATATATGTATAAGATGCATGAATGAATTTGGATTAATTATCCTATTATTAAAGGAGAAACGAGTTCCTTCTTATTATTCATTTACCTGAAGAACAGCTGTTGCCACTGTCATGACGACTAATAACCAAGTCCAAACATGATCCAATTGATTTTGTCCATAAACTATTGTAAGGATAAATAATTCGAGGCCACTTTTTGCAAAGAGTAAACTTTGACTACTGACGTTTCCTGACAAGACACCAAAACTTTTTTTTATACATATAAAATATATATAAAAGGAGAATAGTTATTATTATTATTATTTTATGTTTATGGTATTATAGAAAAAAAATAAGATAAATGTGCGTATAGGGAGGTCCATTAATTCTTTTTACAACCACAAAACACAAACACACACAGTTCCAAATAAAGTATTCAGAAATTTGATAACAACCATAAAAATAAACCTCCAATCACCTCACTCACACACACAATCAGAGGCAAAAATCCAATATTTATAGATAAATATAAAAAATGCCAAGCCTCATAAATGAAATTTACCAAGAACTTCTTTATATATATCAAAAAAGTACGATAATAAAAAAAATGGGATGTGATATATATACCTTATACCAATATAAGTTTTAAGATCAGTCATATTTATCCATTGACCTAAAAGCTTTCGATCTGGTGGATCTAAGTCCTCTTGTTCTTGTTCAATCTTGTTATAGCGATACTCAAGATAATGAGTACATATCATGGTGATGAAAATGAACGATTCCAAAATACTGAAATAAATGATAAATCCTGGCTTTTTATATAATTCAATCAAGTCCTCTAGACTATGATTAGGTTCTTGAATAGCTCCGAACATGCCGACTAAAAGAGCACCAATACTTATCAATACCGTGCCTATATAGAATTTCATCGACATCCATTGGGGATAAGAGAGCAAAAACAAAAAAAAATAAAAATATAAAAAAAAACGAGGTATTTTAGTATGCAATAATGTTGGGGGTGGGAAGGAAACAATGAATGATATGTCATTCATTCCATCATGAAACATAACAACAACTACACATCGATATAATACTAATTATTACCCCATATGCTGAGTCGCGTGAATGGATCACCCAGTACAAGTCTTGCTGCAATCGCATTAAATACAAGATTCATGGCCCCAATAGGAGCCAATATTACCACAGGTAAATACCCGATAGAAAAGATGGACCCCACAATATTGGCCGTTAAATAAGTACCAAAACTAACAACCCATAAAGGTCTTTTAAAAGCATGTTTTCGTCGTTCTCTAGGGTATATTTGATCATTGAGAATATGTGATTTGCGTTGAAATGCCATGGCAAATGATTGAATTAGATTCGTAATCAAGGAAATGCCAATGCCGATCCAAAATGATGTGTCATAGGAATATATTTGTATACTATGAGATGCTGATTCTATAAAATAATGGTGGTTGTCGTTGTTATTGTTCATTGTAAAAATAATAAAAATATAAGAAATAAAGTTTATATAATAATAGGTGATATCATAAATGTATAATATAGTATGTTTATATAATATATGAAAGAGTATAGAAAGAAAGGAGGAAGAAAGAAAGAGAAGTGTGGATGAAAAGGGAGAGAATTAATCGCATGAAATTTATACCTATTTTTGATGAGCGAACGATTTCTCGCTTTTACTGCACTCTTTGTTTTAATTTCATTAATGCAGGCAAAAGTGATGAGAGGGGTTTTACATAGTTATATTACGCTGACCTTTATATCGGTAGACTGAGATTGTATCGGGTGTAGTTTCCAAAATAAAACCTCTTTCTGGTCCTCTTTTTTCTTTTTAATAATGATGTATACTTTCTAAATTAAATGAGACAAAGAAATAATCCCAAAAGAAACCTGATGACGTGAAATTGCGTTATTATGATCTGATGATAATTCTACTGTGCGTTATTTTTTTTCTGTATATATATATATATATTGTACTCCTTTGTCATGGAAGTGGTATACAAAAAAAAAGAATTCCCCTGATACTCCACTTCAACGATCAAAAACGTGACCCATCGACCTTCCAAAAAAAAAAAAAACTATTCCATAAAGAGCAGTATCATTTCAAGCCATTTATCACGAGACAACAAAGACATGGAAATATGAAATTGCAAATAAATATTGAAAATCGGCATTTTATATACCAGAAATAAACAAGATCAATAACAAAAAAAAGCTATTGTGACGGATCTATCAATAACAATAAATAGATATGTATCCTGACATCATCATGAAGAAAGAGACATTTATACTGTAAACTATTTTTACAAATCAAGATATTTCTAATCTAAGCCAGATCCAAACAAAATGCTTATATCTATGCATAAATCATAATTATTGAGCGTGAAAGCACGTTTATCAATTTTTTTTTATATTTCTCTAGCAACAATCAAACTAGATCTCGGCTGGTGTTACACAAGCAAATGCTCATTTTCTTTTTACATAATCCAGTCTCTTGCGATATGAAATTATATCATTTATCTAATGAAAAATGAAGTACAGGTGGTGATAAATGATCCACAAAATACTTTATACCTTTATCAGTGATTCCTTCAGGACGAAATAATTTGAGCGTTTTTAACTTTGGTATGTCGCACATCATGCCCAGTAGAACATCCCCAACAAAGCCAGTATATAAAAGTGTCACTTCGTCGAAATGATGACGCACGTTTTGCAAAAATTCAACGAAAGCTTGATAGGATGGAATTGTATAAGGACCTGAAAAACCGATAACCTTGATCGTTTCCAGTGCACCCATGGCATCCAGGATAATTTTTGGTAATAATGTTACATTCAAAGAATGAAATTTTATAAGGTTTTCGTTTGGCTATTAGGGACACGTTTGCATAAGTGTGGAATAATCTCTCCAAAGCGACTGCAGCATTGTGAGGAATAGCTTCTTTTACATCAACTATAAAAGTTTCCTCAAGAGGCAGTAGTTTTACAAGTGTATCCACAATAGCATATATGTTGGAGGGTTCCCGCGCTTCAAATGCCTTGAGCGTTGAGCAAGATGCATTGGATTGTAATAAGAAAGGTTCTGTTGATTTGTATTTATCTATTCAAAAACAGAACCTTCCAAACGTTCAAACTGCCAGTTTGGATACACAGAAAGCGTTGCATAAGGAAAAGATTTACCATTTATTAACCCGTTGTTCAAACTTTATGGACATATTCGCATGAACCCGTCGTGATGACCTTGTATTGTTTCGAATAAGTCGTAGGAAGGATTCAGAAGTGACACTCACTCCGACTATTTTCGTTGTAATTTGTTGTACTCCTCCTTCCCCATCATTAGCATCACTATTCCTGTTCCCTTGCCGGGTATTAGCAGCTTGCAGTTCTTCCAATGTCATCACATCACGATCCGTATCATAACTAAGTATCTTCAAGTGATGGATATAATCTTGGGTTACATCCAACATGTGAATTGTGCCTGAAAATAGAACACACAGATGTTGAATGTTTAGATAATATTTGAAAAATGGAACAAGTGACAATGCAGATAAAAAAACAGTGGCTCTCCAATCGGATATCTACCAGTGCATGACAGGGTTCTCCTAGAACGTCCATTTCACCTTAAAAAGAATCAAAATCCTCTGATGGATCAAAAATTATCAGTTTGGTGAGATGAGGACAGTAGAATGGCAATTCTGATAGTGTCAAAGGAGTATGGTAGATACGAGATCAAATATCAAATGTTGTCAGCTTGTTTCTCATTCTCCATAGCGCATTGATAAATGACATGGTTAATGTGCTGGTTCCAAAATGGTGCTCGATAATTGATCCTAATAATACGTAACAACAATATTGTGTTAGTCAACAATTGACCTATATACATCTTTTCTCTAATCCATTGTTACTGTCCTATAATTCAAGTTTAAATTATTAAATTACCAATTTTGATTCCCTTCCTCCTAAATATAAGTGTTGGTTATTTTTTTACGTACCTTCTATCCTTAACGTTCTGATCTTTTTAAAACGTCCTTCCAGCATATATTTTAGATATCGAAGCCTTACATGCCTCTCTATGACATTGATAGTCAAATCTTGAACATGTTCTGCAACGTGTGTGCAACGATAAGAGAGTGGGGTCACGACGCAGACTATAATTAGAAATTGTGTTCCATACAGTGGCACTTGTGGCAATCATTCTTTGACGCCATACTCTACTCACACGGAAACAGATTGGTTTTTCTATCTCTGGTAATAATATAAAAATGACTCCCACCAATTCCAGCGGAAGAAGAGCAATTATATCACATACCCTAGCAGTTTCCAAAATTTCACTTGAAATTACGAGGAAATAATTCTTCCACTTTAATCCCTGCATATAAAAAGCCCAAGTGTCATAAAAGCTGTCCATTCTTATTTTTTTTTAATATTGTGATTAATATAAAGATATAACGATAATTTAATAATTCAAATATATAAAAAATAATAATATAATACTAACATATAAAATAATGGATAAAGCAAGAAATTGGATAAAGAAATCTATGAAAGAAACTAATAAGAAAAAATGTACAATTTAAATGTAGTACGTGTATGGATGATCGTCAGTCCAAGTACGATCTCTTGTTCGTCTTCTACAATATTGATATACTATAGTAGTCATGTATTCATCAACACCGTCATTTTCCATGACACCATATCATATTAAATGTTGACGTTCATCTTATGTGTTACGATAGCAGTGATTTTTTCCTATTATACGAAAAGGAAAAATAAAAATTAATAATAGTACTTATTAGTATAGAAGTAATAGACATGATGACTTATTCTCCATTTTGTACCTGCATTAAATAACAGATTTCAAACAGGGTGTACTTTTTCTATTCAGGTAGTAAAAAATTACATAGGGAAAATAATAATAATATGGTATGATAGATCAACATATATTTATCATTTATAATCGACCCGTTATTTCCCTTTCTACAATATGAAACAGACATCTTCTCTGGTGTAATAATAAATACTTCTATTATATTCCGTTTTGTTCTTCTCTCATCCTATTTATACACCCCTCTCGCCAAAAATTGTAAATCCTATCCTTTTCTTCTTTTTTATCCATGCAAGTGCAACTGCTATGTGATACAGTATCTGTACTATATCCACAAAGTGTAGTACAACCAAGTATAACATGTAGTAATCTGTGTGATATATTTAATTTTTTTATTATCTTTCAATTTTTTTTTTTATCAATCATCATCCACTATTTTCTACCATCATCACCCAACAAACAAAAAGACCTTTCTCCATTCATGGTTCTCTGGTCCTGGTCCTTCTGGTCAAGCTCTCATGGTCCTCCTGGTCTTGGTCCTGATGCTACTGCCGTTATATGTACTTTGGTCACCGCTCTAGTTTTCCCCGCATCGTTGATCGTGTTATCCTTCCATACTGCGGCGGTTATGTCACTCATCTTCTCTGATCATACAAATTGATTTCTGCCTTGCCATTGTGTCATCTCGTATCTGTTTTTTTATCCATGAGGCAGTGTGTGCTTTTCTTTTTCTTTTTTTTTGATATAATATCACACTTTTTTCGTGTCGTGTATTTCGTGTCGTGATTTTTGTGCCTTGTCATTCATCTTTTGGTAATACTTATCTGTCATCCATATTTTTTAGTCGTTCAAGTTGCTGTTTCATTGGTCATCCATATCATCGGATTCGAATCAAAGGTCTACCTATGCTGTGATGTTGCGCTGTGTTATGCCATCTTTCTCTTTGATTGTTCTTTTGTGGTAATCATTTGGTCTGTCATGTTAATCGACTGATTGATTACCCATTTGACGTTCCATACATTCGCGATTTCCAAATGATGCTCAAGTCATGGTCAAGTTTTATCTCCTTTAGCTTGTGTGCGTGTGTGACATGGTTCCCGTTTGCGTCAAGTCGCTCCCGTGTGGATGAGTCACCTCAAGCTATCTGAAATGGTCAGCAAGTTTTACACGAATGGGGAACCTCTTGTAAAAGGTAGCTATTATTTTTTAAAAAAACAATTAATGATGGATGGGCTGTGCTTATTATTATATAATATAGAATTGGAGGACTGACTATAACCATTTCTTTTTTTTTCTTTTTTTCATGGGGTGGGTCATTTTTGACCTACTCTATTTCTTTTATTAGAAACATTTCAGTTTACACGCTCGAAAACCAAGAGCATTCATGTACTGTGGGGCGCACCGCCTGTCTTAGATAGGCGCAGATATCGGGTATCCTTCTTATGAGCTTCGGTTTGTAAGGGGGAGAATCCCAAAAAAATCACGGGTGAGATTCTGAAATTTTGAAGCTGTTCGAAAATTATAATATCATATAACAAAGATAAGAAATGAAAACTTACACGTATTTGAGCACCGGAACTCCTACGCAGCACATATTATGCTAATATGTACAGTAGTATACTTCATGTGCTACCGATCCCAAAGGTTCTGAATTGCTAATCTCACCCAAAGAATTTAAGTAATGACAGAAGGCAAATCCCGGAACAGCTGGGTATTTGAAACGGACAGTTTGCACGTGAGGAGAACATGGTATGTGACAGGAAAGATCGTTTTTTTTTTGATTTGTTAAAAATTGTTGTATAGTAACTTTATAAAGGTGATGGAATACTAACTTTAATTAATAAAGATAAATAAATATCACAATTATCAATTTTTAATATGCAACACTATCATCTTTTCTTCCCCATAAGTATTTTATATTTATAAAAGTTGGCACAGAAGGTCAATGATATATATTAGTTTTTATTAAGATACTAAATAATGGATGGTTGAAATACTAAGCTTTTTAAATAAATACCGATGTGTACAGTATACCACGGCAAGCTTACTTATTACTATACTCATTTTTGTTGTTAATGGAATTCCGAGGATCGTGTAACCAAAATCCACGATATATAATGTATGTTTTTACTTCTGCATTCAACTAGTGAAGTGGTGAGAGAATGATGGGTTTGGTACATCACTCTATGGCCTTCTCAATAATTGTTATCACTTTGCTTGCATCCAAGCATTTTATTACATAGTTTTATGTCTTTCCTATCCCATAAATATAAATGATAAATGTATAATACTTCTGTTTCCATAATAATAATTTGTACTTTACTTTCTCTCCATCTTTTTATCTTTTATACTAACTCTCATTAATAATATACTATATAGATAATCAACTACCATCTATTGCTACTGAGATATGTTAATTTTCTCTTTTTCTTTATCATACAGGAAAATAAAGTGCCAAAGTTTCTATTTAATTATATAAAGCACCCTTTTTTTAAGTTTATATAATTAATGTAATAAATTGCTCCGCATTATTGCATTTTACTCTTTGTCCATTCCATTGCTAATTTGCTTTTTTTTAATACAAAGTAAAGGTTTTTGAGGCACTATGTTACGTTCTGATTCTTATATTAATATTTGTACCCTTTTTTTATGTTATAACTTGAATTTGCTAATAATGAGGCCATTATCGATGCTTTTTGTCCAACAAAAACAAAGGAGCACTAATACTTACGTATTTATTTATCCTTCTCTATCACCCTTATATTTAAATAAACACATAAATAAGTACATTAAGTTTTTAAAGCCATTTTTATTGTAATACGTAACTAGAAAAGGTTTAATTTTCAGAAGGATCTTGGGATTATTTCGGTAACTAGTAATGATCTGACTAAAAAAAAAAGAAGATATCAATATATTAGCGATCATTGTTGGATCCAATGAAAAAAAATGCACCTCTCATCAGAAAGCCGCCAGATTTATCAAATTAGACAAGAATTGTATGATGCATGCAGTAAATTTAGAACAAACTCCTCGTACAGGTATGTTATATACAGAAATGTCATTATTCTTTCTGTTTTAAAGACTTAATATAATGTATGTATTAATATGATATACTTTTTACCATATAACTTTGACAACAAAAATAAAATGTTCATTGTAATGATAGTTTATTTCTTTCTTGTTTGTATTTGTTAATTTGTATCAAAATGGGTATAAAGAAGTGATTGCCACGGAAAAAAAAGTAATCAGGATGTAGTATCTAATGCTATAAGAAGCTGTATCACGCGTGCATGTACATATTTATTTTGCAAATATTATGGTCCGCAATATTATGTCGATTCAAGATAAATAAAGGTTCTGGCTCATCAACCTTGCAATCGATGACCCCAGTGATTTACTATTACGTGTTTGAGTTGATTGTAACGTTTAACACAATAAGTTCATTAGTACAACTACTGCTATTTAAAATTGTAGGTGCTTATATTATTATTAGATTACCATACTACATAGTTACCAAGATAAAAGTCTATAAATTAACCTCTATACCACATACGTACACAACAACAATAAGAAATATGGAATGTATGTATATGTATTCTTATTTACTTGTAAAATTTTCATTTGCTTCTATTTCGACTTGAAGAAGAAAAATGCATAAATTAGCCACAGTAGGACGTTATATATTATTGGTTTCTATCTACTGCAGGTCAATTGGCGATATAGAAACATCCTACATGTATACATAAACATAATGGTTCTTCCCAATCAATTATTATTTTAGTAATTTCTTTTATCTATTCATCAATATTTTTATATTAATTACACCCGCCTTACTATTACATTGTATTATGCTGTATCGGTGCCACTATTATTCTTTGCTGATAGTAATCACCTTTACTACCTTTCTACCAGGAAAATGGATGTTGGCATTAGCATCACAATACCATCATTTCCAACCACTTGATGATACCAACTACTACGCAAATGTATATACTCATCATGAAGAAGCCGACACTCCTACTATCGAGTCAGAATCATTGACAAATATCCATCTAAACTGGAATTGTGGCAATTATGAATTGAATAACGAAGAAGTTCAGGGAAATCTTATTTTATCCATTGGTGCATGCGGCTTGAATAATAATCAAAATATCGCGAATGAGACGATCAACAAAGACGCTCACCACGTCATTGGAAGTTTTAGTATTGTTACTACCATTAACTCAGCTGCAACGACATCACAACCCCAACAGTATTGCCATCAGCAACGAAAGTTTATATGGGCTGTCCCACCCTTGGAAACTCTTGATATGCATCAAGGATGTCTCTTCGCCATTCATGGATCCAGTAATAGAATATATGCAAAAAGTAAGCAATACTCTGTTTCACCATCCAACAGATTTACAATCAATAGAGAACAACAAGAAGAACAAGATAAATTTGATAAACAGCAACAACAGAAATCACAATTGTTGTTTGACATGTATTTTGATGGAGTGACCTATTTTAAACACATGATGGCAAAGAAACATGTGAACAGGAATTATAATGATGCTTTTATGGAGGTGGATCCTATATTGGCAAAAGAAGAAAAAAGTACGTATTTAATTTATGAAGCTTTAACGATTCCTTCTTTTTTCTCGCTTAATCATATTAAATAGCAATGATACCAAAAATAACTCACTAATAAATGTAATGCATATCGATAATAAAATAGAGATTGGAATTATAGGTGCTGGAGCATCTGGACTTTTTAGTGCATACCTTCTAATGCAAGCTGGATATAAAAACATTGAAATTGTTGAAGGAAATGATAGAATAGGAGGGTAAGTGGTGGTATTCTTATATAGTATATATACGTTGTTGATCGTATTATATAAATGCTCAAGCCCATAATAATTGATATAAATAATGATAATTCTACTGAATCTGTATTATGAAATAAACATATCTTTAGGCGCATTAAAACTGCATATTTCGACAAATCAAAAGCGGTTTATAATGAATTAGGTGCCGTATTATCTTTCTCTACATTATCTGTAACATTATAATGATGATATGAAAAAAATCATAATTATACTAAGTTTTCAAAATATATATACAATTGGATTTGTTATTTCTTTTTTTTTTTAAAAAAAAAGGTGCTATGCGAATTCCAACCGCTTGGAGATACAGAAACGAAACTACCATGCTTCCAATTCATGAGCATAGAATCGTACTACAAGTTTCCAAGGAACTCAACAAAATCAACAAGAACGAAAAGGATCAAATCAAATTTATACCATTCATCGATCACGACGATAAGTAAGTACACATCGATAAGATAAACCTATTAAAAAACACACCACAATTTTCTTTTATAAGTACAAAATAAATAAGGTATTATATTTGAAAATTTATAAAGCGTATTGTCCCTAAAAAATAATAACAATCATGTCATTTACTATATTAATAGCAATTTGGCGTATTTTAATGGATTTCGATTACCAGATGGGAGAATTCCAACGAAAAAAGAATTTTCAGACATGACAGGTTCTTTACATATTTATCCAGGAGCTCTGGCCAATATTTCTCGGGAAGCATTTGACATTGTGCAACCTTTTAAAAGCGTTGAAATACTGAAAACGTTAGCACAGGATTTTTATGGAACATTTAAGGTAAATTTTATATGGGAGTTTAAGAAGAAAAGAGGGAGAGAGAAGGTTCAATATCATCTTGAACTGGTACTGCTACTTCATTTTATCCTTCACTATTTTATATTATTCATCATAATATCACATTGATAACGTACTAATTTATCATTTTATATATACTCATATATTAGAAAGCAATATATACATTTGGCGATCAATGGTCTGAACGAGACTGGCTCTACCGTGAAATGAATGCAAGTACAAGTGCTGTTGATTTTGCAATACAGTTGAAAGAACGCATGGATATATGGGATGCAATGTGTTCCGCATTTTTCACAGCAGAGACAAATGCATTTCAAGCAATATATGGAGGAATGAGTCGGTTGCCTGAAGCACTTTTGCTAGCCCTGGGTGACAAAAAAATAATTAAATATAATACTCTTATATCAAAAATCGAGTATATAGATCATGAAGGAAAAAAAGACAATGATACTGGTACTACCACAATGGAAAAAACGATTTCTATCCAATGGAAAAACAGACCTTTCGACAGGACATTCAACAGTAAAGAATTTGACAATGTAATTATATCTGCACCATTCGCAGTAGTTCGATCATGGCACTTGCCACAAGGTAATATCGTGTTTTTGTTCTTGGGTTCATATATTAAAGTGCTAAATATATCTACATATTATATATTATTATCTTTTTTTTAGAACTTCCATATACCATCAAAAGTGCCATCAGATATTTAAAAGATGTGACCGCATGCAAAGTATTACTGGAATTTGAAAGTCGGTTCTGGGAACATGACCAAGATCATCCTATTTTTGGTGGATGCAGCAATACTGACTTACCAACAACCGATATATGTTATCCTAGCAATGATTTGGGAAGTGAAGGTCCGGCCGTCATGATTGCAAGTTATGTGCGAGATGATTTACTCCATTTAGGAGCCTTGAGTGATGAAGAGCATGTGGCACGAATACTTGAAGATGTGGTGGAACTACATGGTGACATTGCCTATGAGCAATATACAGGAAGATATGCAAGGCAATGTTGGGGTCACGATCCTTTTGCAAGGGCAGCGTGGGCTATGTATACTGCAGCGCATCGAAGACTTCTTCTACCCTCCTACTATGAATACCTAGATGGCCTTGTTTTTGTTGGTGAACATACTCACATTTATCAAAGTTGGATTTCATCTGCGTTGCATTCGGCTATTCGTGGCGTCATCATGATATTAATAGAACATGGAGATATAGATGGTGCTAAAAATATTTCCAACCATTGGAATACTACATCGTATGTTCATATATGAAATAAGTCACCATTGTTTATAATGAATTTATTACACCAACAAAATATATTCATGTAGTAAAAGGAGAGATTACACAATTCCCTAATATATACAATCATTTATCTTTCTAATTATCATGTGATATATATTATTGCCTTGTTATTTAAATAAAGTACAATGCAACTATTCATTTCTTTGTTTATTAAAACGTGCACTAATTCTATATATAGAAAGGTGATAAGAAATATTAAAAAAAAGGGTCTAGAGAAGTTGTTATGGGTTGTATGCATAGAAGATGGCACATTATTTCTAAATTTTGGTACGCTGTTGATTTACTTTATTATGGTATCAAATGCGCTTCAATCGTTACATTTTCCTTATATGTAATTTAAAGTACAAGTGGACATAAATGTGAAAATCAATTGGTTTATAAATTACTGGTTTAACTCCATTGTTGATTTATTATATACTCATATTCGTGTTGATGTTTTTGAGATTTCTTTACGACAATATTATATATATAATTATTAAGGATATGCATATGGTTCTATCATCCATGTTGGCTCAAAATGGAGACAATACATGCTCATGTTATGGCTAATGATAATGATTGGTAATAAATAGGAGAAAATGTGAGGTATGGAAGAATAGCGATAAGAAGAATGGAAAGTTGTGGTTAAGGAAGAGTAGTGATTGATGCGGATAAATACCAGTAACAAGACGGATTTAAAGTGATAATATTAAATGGGAGGGGAGTATAATAAAGGTAAGTATCAAGGAGTAGTTAAGATCCAGGCATTGTTAATAAGTGATCAAGGAGAAGTAAAGAATCATTTTTAATGTATTCGTATACAGGGCATAAAGCCAATGAAATATGGAGCAGTACTATTTTATTATTTTTAAAAAAGGATGAAGGATCTAACAGAATGGGAAAAAAAATACTTGGGCACGTCGATTTGTATGTTACTAAAGTTTGTTTTTTCATGGCCAAATAATCAAACACCTGATCAATTTTATAAAAGAGAAATAGATTGACATGGTCCGTGCGTTCGGAAGCCTCCCAGAAAATGAGAACGTTTAAAAGCAATGGGTTTATGTTGATGTTTATGATAGTGAAGAAACAATTAGTACAGTTTATTAAAAACTATAAATATGAACAACTAAAAAATATGAAAAAAAAGGGCCTGAAAAAAAAGGACATACCATTTCTACAATAGTACATCATCTTTTATCAAGTATGTTTTTTATCATTTTCTTATTTGTATTGGGTCCCAACATAGTTGACGGGTGGTAAAATTGCTTAAAAGTAAACACAGTGGAAGTGCAATATTGCATTTACTGACAAGCCGCATATGATGAGAAAAATTAATTTCAAATCTAGCAAATGACTCCCATCCATCAGTAATCCTTTATTTGGAGAGCATTTCTCAAGAACAGACGCAAAAAAGGTAGGACGGAGAAATAAATGTAGGAGGATTCACCACTAGCAAACGCCAAAACCCGGACATCCAGTTTGCAAGAAACATAAACACACCGTATTAATCCCAACAGAGCCCCCGTTGCAAGGACATAACCGGTACACCATCTATGTTCCCCAACTACCCAATTTTAAAGAGCTGACAACCCAAACTCACTGTAAAGGGGGGAGATCAAGCAACCAGACCCCCAAAAAACTGAATGATCGTGTTCTGATATGATCGAAGAAAAAAAAAAGAGAGAGAGATATACCAGAGACCTTTTTTTCTTATTATTTTTATCAATTGAACATCCGATATTGACTTATTTTTATGACGAAGTGCCTTGAGTGTTTTATGTATTAGTTATATAGTGTTATATAATGATATGATTGTATCGTAAAGAAAAGTACAAAAAAATTATGCTATCTGTTCCCATGAAAAAAAGTATACAGGTACCAAGTTCTGGTTCCTGATTCACTCCATAACCAGTCCCATACAAGAATCCAATACCCTGAATTTTTTTTTCTTATGGTGACTTTTGTCTCAATCTCTTTCTTTTGCACGTAACCTTTCGCTCATATATATATTCGTCATCACTTGCTATGAAACCATTCCCAATCACTATTAGATGCCATTGCCATCAAGTTACCAGCGCTATTAGACTGATACCTTCCACCTGTCCTACTACAAAGGCTTTTGTTGCAGACTATTACAAAGACATTTTTTTCTTAAACTTGACATGGCTGACTCAAAAGAGACCAGGTCCTGTATTCAGGAACGAGTGTAGCCGTGCAATAAGCATTACTATAGATTCAATACATGTTTTGTATCTCGGATTACTTTACTTCTTTATCATCTTGGTTGATGCACATTTGATTGTACCATAGATATTTGATGTTGAATTATTCATATAGACGTTGAAAGATGCTGTTCAAATTGGACATATTTCACTTCCTCGTTGCTTTTTGTATAGTATATAAAATCTGTTGTATCTTACTGACGGAAGTGATCATTTCGTGTTTGCCTTCATCCAGTCGTTTTGCATTATTACTGTTGTTTGGATCGAATATAATGTCCCCAAATTGGTTCCAAGAATAAGACAGGACACAACAGTTTTTGTATACTTAAGAACACATCCACACTACATTCATGTCGGAGATACGAACAAGTTTCGAAGGCATGAATTTTGGTGTCAGCAAAAACAAAAAAAAATGGTGGTTGATCGATGTCCTGTTTTGTATAATCGTATTCTTCGTCATTTTTTGAAAAATTGGCAGTGTATGTATTGGATTGTTCATACTGTTGTACATTCTATATTTTTTTTTTCGATTGGGTAATTGTTTTCAAGTGTATGGCTGAATAATATATATATAGCTTAGCGATGGAACACAATCGTGTCTATAAAAATGAGTTTATATCAAAAGGTAACAGTTTGCTCAATAAATAGTAATATTTCTTGTAAAGAATAGATGTTTTGTAATGGCGAAGAGATAATAAAATAATGGAAAGGCAGAGAAAAAGAGAGAGGAAAAAGTTGGTTGATGTATGACGTATTTTTTTATTTTCTTTTTGTTACTCGTTACCAATACAAGTGTGTGACATATTACAAAAAGGACTTTAAGATGATAGTGATAATAATTAAAATGACTGATTACTTCTTGGAAGCAACGTAAATGAACTTGCCTTTAGGTACTCAGGTGGTATGGTAATACACATACCCAGAGAGATTATTCTCTGTCCAATTCTTCATAGTCCATACTTGAAAGATATTTATGTCAATACTTCCATATAATATCATACAATCCCATTGCATTATATTTATATAAACTATAGTCGTATGTACGTTATCATTTTCTTCAAGAGAATAATGCCCAACAGTGGGTCTTTTCCCTATTTTTGATCCAAGAAAAGCTGTATCGGAACAATGCAAGAAAAAAGTATGGGTGGCTTAAACAGAACAGCCAATGAAAATGATTGTGACAAGGGAAAAAAGATTTTTTAAAAGAAGGTCCGATTCATGGTATATCAAGAGAATCCAACGGCGTGTATCGTTTGTTCTTCCTCTTTCCTCGTTCATTTCGCCATGGATATTCAAGTAGGTTTTTTTCACATTTTTTTATTGATTAATAAAAAGATCGCTCTGTCCATCAATCAATAAATACTAGATCAGAATAACTCAATTTTTTTTTAAAATGAAATAGACCGAAAAGGCCTATCAAAAGCAACACGGTATCTTCCAAAACTCCAAGAACGCTGCCAAGCGCAACAAGCGTTGGTTCAAGGATATCGGTCACGGTTTCAAGACCCCCAATGAAGCCAAGTACGGTAACTACATTGACAAGAAGTGCCCCTGGACTGGTGAAGTTAACATTCAAGGTCGTATTTTGACCGGTGTTGTCATCTCCACAAAGATGAAGCGTACCATTGTCATTCGTCGTGATTACCTTCACTACGTTCCCAAGTACAACCGTTACGAAAAGCGTCACACCAACATCTCTGCTCACTTGTCCCCTGCTTTTGATAACTTGGCTGTTGAAAAGTAAGTTATTTATTTATTTTTTATTAGTGTTTCTATTTATGACTTGGTAAGCTTTTTATTTTGCCACAAACGACTTCGTTCGAATCAAAAAAAGAAAACTATGATTATTATGGATGAATATTTTTATTCTATTATCTCTCGTTATATCCAAATGAACGTTTGATGACATTGGAAAAAATAACAATGGTAAAAACGGGCTTGTTGAAAAGGAAATCAATTGGTTTATTTTACCATTGGTTTTTTTTAAAAGAAGAGATTGTTTTTTTATATGAAAAAAATCCCCTTTTCTTTTTTTATTCGGACGAGGTAGTTGGTAAGGTAGCGGCTTACCAAGCCTTTGATGTCCAATCCATCTTTATACTTACGCTATTTACTTTTATTATCATTTAGCGGTGACATCGTCACTGTTGGTCAATGCCGTCCTCTTTCCAAGACCATTCGTTTCAACGTTTTGAAGGTCCAAAAGGCTAAGAGCGCCTCCAAGCAATTCTCCAAGTTCTAAGCCTTTTTGATGAGAGAGATGTAGATGCTTGTTTGAATTTTGTTTCAAATAAAAAAATCATTCCGTTTTTATAAATGAAGCTGGATTTAATGATAAGCTATTTTTTTTTTCAAATGTCTTTGTATGATTCCTATATTTATATGAAAGTCTGTTTTTACAGAGATTGGGATGACTACACTTACAACGAATGATATTGATTGTCTCCTCAAAAAAAATATATATATTAATTGAGTATTAAAGGTTCCTACAGGATGGTTTTTTTTTTGTTCTCTGAGATTTGGATACAGTCCCAAAATGTTACTGGGTGGTTGGTAATTACTATCATCCAATGGGTATTAGACTCTTTATTATGAAATACTTTACTAACGATGAGTTCATTATTATTCTTCGGTAGTACAAAATCTAATGTTCTATCAAAAATAAGAATTATCTTTTACTATAGCCATGGATCTATTCCAGTATAAGATGGCAACCATTTTCTGATTTAATATATATAGCTGTAAATCGTTATATAGATTACATTGTCGACCACTTTTAAAAAAATATTTCATACTAGATGTTGGGTATGGGGGGTGCGGATGCATTGGATCATTATCCACCCACTCATTCTCTCATTAGATTTTTTAAATTTAGAGTTGGATCATTCAACCTCAGCAATAGATTGCATCCACCAATAAACAGCTGAATACTTTATAGAAGATTCGAGACATCATCATTGATGATATGCATTTAGTATATATATATACAAAAAAAAAGATTATTCAAAAAAAAGAACGATGGACGATGATTTTAAAATATTTTACATGGTGTTGGTCACTTTTAAGGTTATATAGAGACCCGGATCTTGCATCATTCAACTATTATATATAACCTCAGATATCTTATTCATTCTAGATAGATGCAATTAAAACATAAACATATAACATTCAGCAAGTGAGAGAGGATTATCATAATTAAAGACAAATGGTATAGATGTATCACAACAGCCGTTTTTATTGCTGCATCATGAATATGTAACAAGATATGCAAAGCATTTCAAGTTTTTATTTTTTTTATTTTGCAGATAAATGTTAATTAAACGTTGTTGTTGTTAGTGTTGTTCCGAGGGCAGGCGCGTGTCTATCCTTAATGTTTTTTATGTATGCGTGCGCGTGTGTATGTTGAATGAGAAAGGGGAAGGAAAAAGACAGGGAAATGATGACGAGATAGAGTGATTGTATGAATGATATATGAACCACTACTTGCTTTTTCATCATCATTTCAAAAACATGTGGATGAACTTGGTAAAAACCTGGTTTTTTTTCATATATACTCAAGATAATGATTCCAACTTTTCATATCACCTGTATGTGTCTAAATGCATCCATTCAATAAAGTGAGTTATTATTATCATGGTCAAAGTATCATCATATACAAACAAAAACCATGAAAAGATCTCTTTATATATAATGTGTAGATTGGAATTATTTGGAATTGAACCAAAACATCTTTAACTTCTTCCCCCCAAAAAAAAACTCCTTTTTCATCGTTCATACCCAAAAAAAAAATGAAACGTGGTTTTTATTTTCAGATGTAACCCTCTTGTCTGTGTCGCCTTAAAAAAAACTCCCAGTCAAATGTTCAGCTGCGTATTATAATATATATATATATAAACGAGTTTGTTATAAAAAAAAATAAAATGTCATGTATAAAAAAAGTTACTATTTTCAGGATAAAAGGCGTGTTTAAAAAAAACAGGGAGTGGAAAGAGGAGGGGGAGGATGTTGAATTCAAGTTTAAAAAAGATCATGAATTGTATGTTTCCATGTGGTGATCCCTTAAATAAAGGAGAAAAAAAGAGTGGACGATGATGATCTTTTTACTTAATGATTGGTTATTATAAAAGTGATCGGTAACGTCATTTTCCTATATTATTCTTATAAGCCGTTGAATATATATATATATATATATATATACAAAATGGAAAAGAATGGAATAGAATACTCAATGTACCTGTCCCTTTTTTTTATTATTTTAATGCGGCACTTGAATCTCTTTATACCAGAACATAGAACCGATAATGAACCATGACGCTATAGTACATTTTAAAGAATTGGGATTTTTTTTTTTACCTTGGGGGAGATGCAGTAGTAGTAGTTAAAAGATGATTGTTCTACAAAGATACAAAACTGTTCCATTAAATCGTGATGATGGCTCTCTGACCAACAAATGGTGCAACGTGTCAGATAACTTTTTTCAGGTAACTCAGTTTTATTTTATTATTGATATGGAATAAATATGGATATCTTGTTGTTGCTTGTCATTATATAATAATAAAATGATCATTTCATGGTGATCAAAATAAAAAAAAAAAGAACATTATAGGGGAATTACGGTTATTATGATTAGGATCTTTTTGGGCTAAAGAGGGCTAATTATACAACATAAATAATAAGAGTTTATTTTACATGCATATGAAAATATTCTGTCAATTGATCAACCATCATTTTTTGTTACCATGACAACTACCCAAATGTCATTTTATCGGCATGACAACCTACTTTATAGTTTATCCACATCCATCTTACTATTTACTTTAGAGTTACCATGACAACCAAGCTATCATCTCAAAAGTGAGAGAGAGAGAGAGAGAGAGAGAGAGAGAGAAAGTAATGGGTTACACAAAAACAGCTGTGAGCGCGTGCATCTTCATGTAATTCCGACCCTATTTCTTTTTGTAACAACCAACTCTTCTTTTTTCCTCTCTTCCTTTTCTTTTATATACTTTTTGGCATTTTTGTTAAACAAGAAAAAAGATACTTTTTTCTTTGTGTTGTGTTTTTATTATCATTATCATCATCCTCTTCTTTATCCTCCTTTTCATATTTCTTATTTGATATATATCACCCACACTCACTCACTCTCATTTATATAAATATATAAATCGATTCATTTAAGCCCCATACTATAAACGCAAACGCAAGTTAAATAATACTACATATACAAACAATTGGGTAAAACAAGAAACTTATATATAACAAACCGAATCAACTCCCCCCCCCAACCAACATTTGCTGGCCTGATTTTTTTTCTCTCTCTTTTCACTCTTCAAAACATTAAAATCCTTCAGGTACAACAAAACACCTCTTTTTTATTATTATTATTATTACATATACATACATACCCCATTATTCTATACCATTATTATTATTCCCTCTCTCAACTCTTATATATAACCCCGTCCAACAATGAACGGATCGGTAAATTGACCTCTTCTTTTTTATTATTATTTCTTATCCTTTGGATCTATTAGAGAGAGAAATATATATATATATATACAGACCCATCCCAGCTTTCACAACAACAACTACAACTTTTATTTTTTTTAATATATTATACAATTCAGCAATTGAACATGGCGGATGCATACCCCTATCAACCCATCATTAAACTACCAAAAAGTAAAACAAGTTCTACTTCGACGCGAAGTAATCGACAAGATTCTATTTCGTTAGTATATGAACCCAAGGATGCTATTGTTTCTGATACACTTTATTTTGATGGTCTTCATGGGACTATTAATGAATCCGATGTCCGTAGTTTACTTCAAGATTGTCAACCTACAGAGTGAGTTTCTATTTACATACAAAAGGGGATGAAAAGGGGAAGATATAGCTTTTTTTTGGATGAATAGGAAAAAAAAAAGGGAAAACAGGGTCCCAATTTGTCTCTAACATCCATCCTTCAATTTTATTAATAGAGTAAATATTCATTCTGATCGTGGTAGTGGTTATTTAAGATTTTCTGATTCAAAAATGGGTAAATTTTTCTATTATCTAGGGATGAGGTTTGAGTGGAGACAAAGTCTTTTTTTTTTATAAAGGGAAAAGTGTCTAACTGGAATATATGATGATAGCGGATCGAGTGTATTCTTTATACAATGGATTCATGTTTCCAAATAATAATAATAGCAAGTTACAATTTCGTATATCGCATGATGGATCATTTGAACATGAGGCTAAAGGACCTATTCTTCATGTCAAGAATTTACCTTTGAGAATCGATAATAATGCTTTGTACGATTTATTCCGACCTTTTGGGCCATTGAGTTTATGCAAACCTATTGTTGAAGGCAAAGCATTTCGGGGCACTGCCTTTATTCAATACTTTTTTCAAAATGATTCAGATGAAGCACAAGATCATATGGTAAGTTATTTGTTGTTCATTGTTGGTGTTTGTTGGATCTGATATCATATTTTCTGCCTTATTTATAATTTAGAATGATAAAATGTTGGAAGGCAATGCTATGTAAGTATAATGATTCCATTATAATATAATGTGTATATGTATCAGTGTATGTGAGATATGGTTAAGGTAAGATTACAATGGATGTGGGATAAGTTGGAAATTGAATGGATTTTATTCTTAGGGGTTGGGGACTCCTTCTCTTTTCTTCTTCTTCATTATCATGATCATGATCCATCCAATTTCAATTCTTTCTTTTCACAACTTATGCTATAAGATGAAAAACGGGGTTACTATTTTTTTGGGGGGAGAGGTTTATAAAGAAAATAGAATTTGGGTAGTAGAAGGAGGATAATAATAATAATGTGCTTGAATAATGAGGAGGATTGGGGGAGGAGTGATTTTACCATGGGACAATTATAACCATACACATATGTACATATATACATTACCATAGATCCATTATATATTATTAGATTGGATGATGATGACACGTTGTCGTTATGATTTATAGAAAAAAAACAGTTTATACTCATCTGATTTTTCTTTTCTTTTTCTTTCTATTACTTCTTTATAGTAACGTTTCATCGTTCATGCCATCTAAAACTCGACCTCCAGTACCAACTACTATTGAACAAACCAACAAGAATGTAAGTGTGTTTAATTTATTCATATTTGTTTACCAAACAAAAAAACATACATCTCTTTTATACTACACAGCTTTTATACACCCCAAAAAAAAAACTTTTTCTATGTTGGTCCTACAACACAATTGTTATTTTTGTACACAACAAATACATATATAACCATATAAACACACCTATTGAGCGCGTCACCCATTCACTTACACTTATCTAAAAAAAAACTCACGTTCCTTTTTTTTTTTCTTCTTTTCTTTATTTTTTTTTTTACTTACTTTTTTTTTTCTCTCCATTCTTTTTTTTATTTTATGTATCCTTGGTTTTTCATGTTATTATCACTTCAACAACAACAACAACAACAGTCGCCTTCTACACTGACCTCACCTTCTCAAAACCACACCATCAATATCCCCAACTCAGCTACAGCGACACCGAACCCAAACAATGTTGACAAGTCAGATTCAGGTTATGTCGATTATATGAATCTTTATATCAAGAATCTGGATCCTGTCGTGACCAACAATGACTTATTTAATATGTTTCGAAAGTTTGGTCGTATTATTTCTGCAAGAGTCATGAGTAATCCCCAAACAGGTCAATCCAAAGGGTATGGTTTTGTCAGTTATGATAAGGAAGAAGAAGCATCTGCTGCTTTACAAGAAATGAATGGCAAACTTATTGGTGCAAAACAACTTATTGTTGCTTATCATGAACCTAAAAAGCCTCGGCAAGAGAAACAAGGGAATTCGACTACCACTACAACGAACAATAATAATATAAGTAGTAATAATAATAATGGAAATCAACACCATCATCACCCTACAGCTACTTCGCCTGTCACTACCACTTCTACCAATAATGCCATGCAACAACCATTTATGGGTGCTATTGGTACACCTGTTCGTAGTCCTCACCATAATAATAATAATAATAATACAACGAATAATACAACAACAGATTATAATAATAATAACAATAATCATTCGTCTTCATCCACATCGGCTGCTGCTGCTGCCGCAGCTGCCGCCGCTGTTGCTGCAGCTTCGGCTACAAACCCTGCTGCCGGCATGGGTGCATCTTATTCCTCGCATGATACCAGACATCCTTATGATATGTCCATGCCTTCTGTACCTATTAGTAGTAAGTTGCATTTTTTCCTTTTTTATTTACTTTATTTTTTAATTTATTTTATCTAAAAAGGAAGGGAGATGGGTTGAAAAAAGGGTGAAAAAGGGTATAGAAGGGAGTGAGAGCGTGTGTGTATGTGTGTTTGTTCAGAAGAACAAGAAAAAAAAGGGTTTTTTTTGGTTGAGAAGTTTAAAACGGGTTCCAATAAGTGATTTATTTATAAAAGGGGAATGAGAGAGGTCTATACTTTTTTTTTCTTTCTTTTACTAATGATATTTATTTAGTGCCTTCACAAGTTAATGGTTTAGGCATCGATAATGTAGACCAAATTGCCATGACGATGAAATCGGTTGGGCAAAAACGACCTTCTCCGCCACATCCGATGCATCGCAAAGTGAGTGTTTCATCTTTTATTATTATCAAAAAATGATCGTAAATCAAAGAGGGGGAGAGGAGGGAGGAAATAGCCTTAAAAATTGAATCAGTGAGAAAAAAAAAAGAACAAATGAGATGGAATGCATAAATAAAAAAACGACGTGATATTTTACTATTATCCTACGGTCCATACACCCACACACACTCACTTCACTCACCAAAAAAAACCTTTTTCTATAGTTTTCTGCAGCGGAGCCAAACTTTGGACAGCATCCACTTCGTTTATCACCTCCATTCTCTACTTCACCCATGTCGGGTGTGAGTAGTACAGGACCATCACTTGCTTCTTTAGCTTCTGGATTAAATGTTCAACCACGACCTAATACCATGGGTCATTCTCCACAATTACAAAGTCAACCTCATTCTTCTTCATCTCCTCAACCTCAACAACAACAATCACAACAACCTATGGATTTCAGAAACAATGGTCGTCCTACTTTAAGACGTAAAGGATCACTTGAATCCATTAGTTCTGTCATGACTGAATCCAGTGCTTCTATGCAACGTCAACGATTGATGGAAGCTGTGATGCGATGTGGTGATTATGGAAAAGCCGTCTCGGATATTGTGGATATGTTATTGACTTTAAAACGTAAAGAACGTTCCTTGTGTCTTTTTAATCAAGATTTCTTGAAAGAGAAAATACAATTGGCTTTGGATGCTTTGGATACATTTAATGATGATGATGATGATGAAGACGGAGATGTGGATGTATTTGATCATACTATGTAAGTATTACTACTACTTTTATTTTATTTTTCTGAATAGTAGGAGTGAAATGAAATGATAAACTAAATTCTTTTTTTTTGGGGGGGGAATCGCTCATTTGTTATTATTTTTTTTAATTTCTATCAGCAGACCAAGTCAAGGTGGTGATATGACACCTTTGCCAACCAATAATCATAGTCCAATGACATCCGTAGCACCTTTGGTGAGACAGCAACCACAACAACGTGTTTCTAAAGCTATTCCTATTGTTGCTCCACCACCAGAACCTGTTGTTCCTCCTACTACTACTCCTGCTACTACCACTACGACAACGACTAACAATGCAACAAGTAATGCTGTTTCAAAATCACCGTCTCCTCCTTCCACGACTCCATTGAAGAATATGGTTACCAATGGAACAAATAGTAGTAGTAGTCATCATAGTAATGGGGCATCAGCAGTATCAAGTCAACAAGTACAACAAATTGAACAATTACTTGTTTCCCTTGATGGAAAGCCTACCCATGAAAAGAAACAGCAATTAGGTGACAGACTTTTCCCTCTTGTCAAGGTAAATATATATATATATATTTGTTTGATGGTTTTGGATGGTTGTTACTTTGTTACTATGGTAACCTAGAGTTACTTTGGTAACTGTTAATTATGGTAAACTATGGTTGCCATATTTTATTTGTTGCTATGGTAACCTATGGTTATCTTTTATTGTTGCCATGGTGATCTATTGTTGCTTTAACAGCAAATATATATGTTGTCATGGCAACCATAGATTACCATACTGATACGTTACCATGATTACTAAATAATGATATTAAAAATATAGGCAACGGGAACAAAACAAGCACCCAAGGTGACCATTCGTTTATTGGATACTATTGATCTTCATGAACTGGCACATCTCATGTATGATAAAGACCAGTTAAAAGAACGTGTGGAAGTTGCATTTGCTTCTTTAAAATGAAAACAACAACAATTATTATAATTATAATTATATATACATATATATATATCCTTCTTTTTTTTTTACTTCTTTTTCTTTTATATCCTTCCCCTTCTTATTTTAATATAAAAAAAACCAACAGCAACAAAACAAACTGCACACTTCACACACACACACACTCACACACACAGATATATATATATATCACAACGAACAACGAATAGCAACAACACCCCCATCAGGTGGTGCAGAAAAAAAACCATACATAACTACATAACATTTTATATAATTAACTCTGCTTGATAACTGTAATTTTTATATCTCTTTCTCTTCCTTTCCCTTTTTTTCTTATTAACACACCCCACTTGGACAATATTGCATTTTATTTTCTTTATTGTTTTTGCCATTGTTGTTGTTGCTGTTTTTTTGTCGTTATCATTGTGATATTTTATGTATGTTAAGTATGTGATGTGTTTTTCTTCTTTCTTTCTTATTATAGTTATATATATATATATATATATCTTCCCCCATCCACACTCACATACATATATACAATCCACTTCATTTTCACAACCACTTTTTTTTGTGGAACACGTGAAGTCTCTCTCTCTTTCTCTTTTCTATTTCTATCTCTCTTTTCTTTTCTTTTTTCTCTCTCTCTCTCTTTTTATTATTATTATTATTTTTATTATATAAGAAACGTAATACAAGGTTTAACGAAAAACCCAAAGATTTTTTTAGAAGCAAAAAGCCCACTCTTCCTTTTTTTTTCTTGTTCGCATCTGAAAAACCATATTTCAAAACAAAAAGATATAGCATTTCGAAGAAATGCTAGGTCAAGATCCGGGGGTGCGTGTTTTTCATATAATATATTTCTGTTTTTGAATGAGGGTTCTTTTTTTTTATTATTTCAATTTATAATCTCTTTTTTTTTTACTCAGGATTTAAGACGAGACCAGTCAAGAATTACGGGTTTTTTACAAGAATGTCGAGCCTTGGGTAGTCTCAGAGTAAACTTTTGATCCCAATGGACATTAAAAATATAAGAGAGCTTATGTTGATAGAACAAGGGATAGTTAAGATACTCTCACTAATATCTCTCTCTCTCTCTCTCTCTCTCTCTCGTTTTTTAGGGTTTTAAATATTTCGAAGTATTTATGCGTGGGCGTGAAGAACTGGTCTTGATTATTCCTAAAAATCCAGAAAACAAGCATGAAAAATTTACATTGATGCCACCCGATGTATTTTCTAAATCTTCTATGCAAGAGCAACTCCCTCAACAACAGCAACCATTACCGTAAATATCCAATTCATTTAGTAGTATTATCTCATATAAAGGAAAGGGAATATCATATATATCGATGTTAAAATACATATTTATTATAGACAGACCTTGTTAGCGGAATGTATGCCGATCAATCCGAACGATGAGGAACTCAAAAAGGTATCCACCCCCTCTCTAATCTCCCTCCCCCCAAAAAATGATCTTTAAAAGTTACTCAACTGGATTGTTTATTATTTGAACAAAAAAAAAAGTTACGTACAAAATATACTGTTTTATTGATTACTGGTTATGGAAGATATAAATGCCCTTATATTTATGTAAGTAGTTGAATTATTTGCATAAGTGAAAATAAATAATAATTTGCTCTCTCATCCTAAACATATAGAATCGAACCTCAGATGATGTTTATCCAATGTCATTAGAATCAACGGATACATGGAGAAGAAAAGGTAATTACCATTATGCATTAGAAATCAAGAGAGAGAGAAAAAGGGAAAACATGGAATATAAAAACTAAAACAAAAAAATGGTGGTTAGATATACCATTATGGGAAATGATCAAAGAAGTATTTATCATGATCACTGAATCTTGTCCAACAAATCCATTCAAATTGGATCATACGTATTTGGGATCATTACCTTTGGAAGAATCTGTCTTATTGACAGGTGCGTTATTGAACTTTTTACAAAATTTATGGATTCAAGCAGAACCAATTAAAGCATTTGTGGATGAAGGTAAAAAAATATCTTTCTTCTATTATTCTTGCTGTTACTGTTCTTTCAATGAGCACCTCATAATATATAATATATATAAATAGTTTATGAAGATATCAAATTACTTCAAACACGACATCTTCATGTCATGCATGAATATACCAACAGAAATATCCATTTGAACATTGCAGGAACAGTAGCAGAAGATGAAGAAGCAGTGAAAAATTAAAAAAAGCACATGTATAAGTGTGTAACCTTCAACAATAATAATTATATGAAAAAACTTTAATACTCATTTTGCTTGGATTTTTATTAACTTCTCTCTTCTTCGTTGTTACCCACACTTTTACTCAAAACCCCATTCATATTCTTTTCACACACACACACACACACACATATATATATATATATATATATATACTCCAAATAATCAAAAAAAAAAAAACTCATCCAATCGTCATTGATTAAAATAATAAAAATAACCAACAACAATATATTGTATTTCCATTTTTTCAGTAACAAAAAAAAATGAATCACCACCATAAAATAATGGAAGAAGAGCCTGACCACGATAATAACCATATTCCACCATCCTCACCATTACAACCACCACCTATACCCATTCAATTCCAACTCCTTTATAATTGGGAAGCCAGTGCGGATCATGACGCGCTATTTACGAAAAACAAGAATCGCATGTTCCCCACATTTACCTGTGAATGGAATGGCACTCCCATCTATCGATTGATTGATTATGATTTAGACCACCATGTGGTCTCTGCGGGTCAACTCTGGAAATCGTGTGGATTGACTTTAACTGAAGGACTATTTCTCTTTAAAATATCGAAAGAACAATATCAAATTGATTTTTTATTACCCCAATTTCCATTTTGTGATGTTTGGGTGACATTATCTAAAGCACGTCATATGGCCAGTGTGTTGGGTGTTGAACATGAATTACATTATTTATTGACACCTGAATTGGATGATGCGTTTTCTTCGGATAATTTGGCTCGGAATGAATTGGTCCATAATTGGAAAATCGAATCGATCCCTAATATCATGTATTCTACCAGTGCTCTTTTGGAAACCTATACGATGCCTAACAATGGATTGGAGATTTTATCCGGGTCAAGGAAAATACGTACACAAATATCAAGGATACAGCGACAACCGGGGATGGTGTGTAAAGATCGTTTGGAAAATGGATTGGTCCGTTGGGCTGTTTATGCTTATGAAGCTTTTCAACAACAGCAGCAATTGGATAGTCATGATTTTTTGGAAGACGACACTTCTTCAAGCGCTTTGGGTTTAGGTGTTGCTACCAATGGTGGAGAAGAACATTTGAACCCTAATAAAAAACCAGTGTCCAATGCCATGTGGGATGTCATGCAAGGTTTATTGTTTGATTTACAAACATTAGCATTGGGTGGAACAATTCAATCCTCTTCTACTGGTAGAGGAGGGACTTCGTCTCGAGTATTATCGGATAGTATGGTGGTAGGGAATATGCCATTTAAACGAGAATACTTATCACAAGGCATCTTTATACAAAATGTGTATATGGCAAGTATGGCGGAAAAACTACATACTGAAATTCAAGCGTTTGGATTACTATCTGCTTCTTTGGCTCGACAACAGCAATTACAAAACAATAATAATAACAAAAACAATAAACAAAAGCAACGACAATCGCATGTTACTACCACAACATATACAACCAACAATAACAATAACAATGACAATAATAATAATACCATGAGCACAAGTCATCATACCACAAGTGAACAATATCAAAATACAAGTAGTCCAATGCCACCTACACCCACGATGCCAACGACAATGACAACTCAAGCTCCGACCATGGTCGATCCACAAATGATGTTGCACGACAGAATGGATTCTTTAGAACAAGAAATTTATCGAATGAAACGAAAATATAAACGAAGAACAGATGATATGCAAACTGAATTTCAAGAATTACAACAGCAAATCTTGGCATTAGAAGCTTGGAAGATTCGTAATGAAAGATCAAGAAAAAGTGAAAGAATTTGGATCTTGATGATTTCTTTATCCCTTTTTATTAGTCTTTGGGCTATCGGGTTGACCGGAGGAAGTAGTGCTCATTAGTCTTTGTGTTACATATACACAAACCATGGATCGTCCCGTTTTGTTTCTTTATATATAAATGTAATTTATTTATTTATTTTTTCCCTCCTCCTCCTCCTCCTCCTTCCCCCCCAAAAAAACCTTTTCTTCTTGCATACGTTTACATCTTTCTTTTGCATACAAAACAACAACTGCTTTCGTTCCTTTATTAATAATCATTCATTCATTTCTTCTTTACACCATACATTTTATTCTTACTATTATATAAATATATAAAATAATATAATTATCATCAACATCCATTCTATTTCTTCTTCTTTTGCATGGCACATATATATACAGCAGTAAAAACGGAAGCCGACGACGACAACCAAAATAACGACCCACATGAAACTTTTGAATTACAATCGAGAAGAACAGTAGATCTCGAAAGTAATAATAAAGATCTTTTGGATGTAGAAAGGAATCAGTCATCTCGACCTCACCCACCACACAGACATACACGTTCTTCATCCACTTCCTCATTTGTTCATTTCAAAAACCCTATTCAACCTGAATCTGACGAGTTAAGGGACGACGCGTGTTCGAGTAATCATTTGAATAATAACAATAGCCCTTGTGCTTCTTCTGAAATCAATCATGGTATCCGGTTAGCAAGTCAAGTAAGTGGGGATAAGGTGGCAAAAGTGAAAAAAAAAATCTCGGGCGTACATCCAATTAGATCTATTTGGCTGCTACTACTAGCTTTATTTGACTTTTTTTGATGCTAAACAATATAATCGTAGGCATTACCGTCATTATTAATGTCCGTAGTAGGTTTAGTGGCTGCAGGTTGGATGATGGATATTTTCCAGGTAAATATATTATATGATTTTTATATATTATAAACTTGATAGTAATTGAACTGTTACATTTTTAGCATTGGGACGTTTTCGTTCAAGTATCGGAGCTATTCATTCTCGTTCCTGTTCTCCTGAATTTAAAAGGAAACCTCGAGATGAACTTGGCCGCACGATTTTCAACTTCTGTAAGTTTAAATTTTATAACATAACGGGGAATAACAACACTCCTTAAAAGCAGAAAAAAATAGTAGTAGCAGTAGTAGTAGTAACTAGTCAAAAAAGTATTAGGTGAAAGGAAATGAGAAAAAAGAAAATAGATAGACTAATATAAAATAAAATGAATCTATATTTTCAATAGGCCAATTTAGGCGATTTAGATAATCCAGGTACACGAAACTCATTAGTATGGGGTAATTTATCCCTCATCCAAGTCCAGGCCTTAATAGCAGGTTCTATTGCTGGAATGTTTTCCTTCTTTTTGGGTGTCTTGGAACATCCTGATGAACCTGCTACAGTTTCCGAAAGTATTTTGATTATTTCAAGTTCCATGATTTCTGCTACTGTTTCTTCGTTCGTATTGGGTGTTTTTATGTGTCTTTTGATTATCGTCAGTCGTAAACTGAAAATTGACCCAGGTATAGTAAATATTTGTTTTTTAGTGTGCCTTTCTTTTTTCCCTATAGACCTATTTTTGGAATTGACCCATTCATTAACTCCTATATATAACATTGTGTGTAATGACTGATGATTCAACCTCCGGGTAAATCTTTTATAGATAATATTGCATGTCCAATGGCTTCCTCTCTAGGTGATGTGGTGACACTAGGTATTCTTGCAGGCTGTGCTCAAGCACTTTCAGTCAGTGTTGGTAAGTTTTTATCAAGAAAAAAAAAGTATGTGTGAAGTATGTCATAAGAAGACTTATTCTCTTTTTGAAATAGATTCAACGCTTAGTTTAGGATTATTTATTGCCATGGTCTTTTCCATTCCATTTTTTGCTAGAGCTGTATGGAAAAATAAACATGTTCGAGAATTACTGTATTCAGGATGGTCACCTATTATTTTTGCCATGCTTATTTCAAGGTAAACACCATTATGATTATATTTTTAGATATTTTTTTCACAATAGTAATAACGGGTGATGGTTTGGAATATGCTTATATGTATACCATTTTATAAAAATAGTTTTGCGGGTCTTGTATTAGAACGTTATGTCGAACAATATAAAGGACTTGCCATGTTAACACCGATTTTATGTGGTCTGGCTGGAAACTTGGGTTCGATTTATGCATCTCGCATCAGTACATGCTTACATGCAGGTGCTCAAGAAAAATATACATTGGTGGAATGGACTTTGTTAGGAATGAATATACCTGTTCAAATCCTGTTTTTGGTATTAACTTGGATTCTTGATTTGGGCCATTTGGATTTTACACTTGCGTTTGCTTTGACTTATTTTATTGTTTCCATGCTTAGTGTAAGTTCCGTATATATATCTTTTTTTTTATGTGAAGGAGGGATAAAAGATTTCAATGAATTTGGTGCTGATGATGATGACACATTTGTCTGCATATACTTTTTTGTACCACCTTTATTCACCACACAATAACATTAGACTTTGATTGCACTGAAAATGGGAAAATACATGACACTGACATTTTGGAAACGTGGTTATGATCCTGATAACTATGTATTACCTTATCTGTAAGTAACAAATCATGTTCATTTCAACGATTTATCATATATTTAATGAATATTCTCACACAAATCTATAATTTCTCTTCCTTCCAATAATAATAGAACGGCTATCATTGATGTTATATGTACAAGTTTATTAGTGGTATCATTTGCATTTTTATCTTCTAATAACCTTGCTGACCTTGCTACTGATCATAGTTCAACATCTTAATTATTATTATTGCTTAATAACCCTACCTCTCTTGTCATTTTTAATTCATTTATCTCTCTCTCTCTCTCTCCTTCATCCTATTTATACATCTTTGCATTAATCGTTTTCTTTCATCTTATTTAACATTTTTTTTATTTATTATGTTGTTATTTTTTTCATTGTATATATATATTATATGATATACATTTTATTATATTTTTGTTGACGGTACTATACATATATATTATTATTATTATTACTATCGATTCTATTCAGGAATATTATTTCCCACGCAAAAAAAAAGAAAAAATAATTCCCTTCTTTTCCCCACTACTTTGTGTGCGTATATATATGTTGTGCTTTTAATCCATTGAATTTCTTATAACTCCTCCTTATTTATCATAAAAAAAAACTTCATGAATTTTGCATTCACATTTCGGTCTGTGTGGCCACGTTATTATATTCATCATGCTTCAATAACAACATCCACTCTATCACCAACGCGATCAAAAACAACGTTATTTGCTAAACGAACCATTGCTACAAAGACTCATGAAAAACCTGCTGCTCATGCATTTTATGATGACAAGATCGTCACGGTACATTTTATCTTTATTTTTTTTATTCCAATTTAATTCAACGCTTATACTAATTCATTTCCCTTATCTCTCTTTTTCTAAAAACACCTCCCAACGATATATAAAGTACGCCAATCGACCTATTCGACCAGTGACATTAAGCCAACTTGTACGATTTGGTCAACCGCCATTGACCAAAGAAAGTTTAAGAGATTGTGCTCAATATGCTCGTACTGAATTACCTGTTCGATTGGCACGACGTGTTCGCGCGTTTCAAACATTACCATTTATTGTAGGCACCAATCCTTATATTAAAGAAATTTACAAGCTTTATTATGAATCATTTGAAAGTTTAGAACCTTATTCTCATGGTCGGTCACCCAATGACGATCTTGAATATTCTGAAAAATTGGAAGATCTCGTGGATCGTCATGCTGATAATATTCCTACATTGGCTCGAGGTAACAAAAGAAATAAGATACATTGTAGAAGGAAAGAAAAAACAATAGTGAACTCATAGGGATCCCATTCAATTTATTTATATACGATGGATATATAGGTTTCTTGGAATGTAAACAATACATGCATTCACAAGACGTAGCCGCCTTTCTAGACGATATGATTCATGCTCGGATAGGTATTCGATTGATTGCAGAACAAATGATTGCTTTGGTGAGACAAGAGCAAACAGGAGATACCAATAATAATTCGTACATTGGTATCATTGACACACAATTGAATCCTGCCAAATTGGTCAAACAATGTTCGGATTTCGTGGCCGAATTATGTGAATTCAATTATGGAGCTAGTCCAGAAACAATCATTGATGGTCATACCGACGCTACTTTTACTTATATCCCTGTTCATCTCGAATATATTTTGACCGAATTATTAAAAAATGCACAACGCGCTACCATTGAATTTGCAAGAAAACGAGGTGATGATTCTCCTCCTTTACCACCCATTCAAATCACCATTAGTCATGGTCAAGAGGATATTTCTATTCGCATTCGTGATCAAGGTGGAGGTGTGGCTGAAGATGATTTGAATCAAGTATTTGAATATTCTTATACCACAGTATCTAAGGCTTCAGAAGATGAGGATCCCTCCAGTATTTTTACGGGGATGGCGGAAATGGCTATGCAGAGTGGTATTGGTGGACCTTTGGCTGGTTTAGGGTAAATATCATTTACTAAATGAAGAATTTTTCTGTCGTTGATTTATTAATTAACACACACACACACACACACACACATACACACACATATATATATATATATAGTTTTGGACTACCATTAGCACGTATGTATGCTAGATACTTCGGGGGATCATTTACACTAGTGTCCATGAATGGTTATGGATGTGATGTATTCCTCAAATTGAAACATATTGATCAATCCATGGCAGAATTAGAAATTTAAATCACAATATAAATATATAAATATACATTTGTTAATATCAATCCATCACCAATCATCATAATAAATAACTCCCTCCCTATCTCTCCCATTTTTTTTATCCCAAACAAAATCATCGTTGATGACAGATAAAAAAAACAGAATGTAATATAATAACAACACATACAGAATTACTTTTTATTTATTTCTTGACGATAGAAAATGCACCATCACCAAAATATTTTTCATTGGCTTTCTTTGCTCGTTCTGCTTGTGCTTGTGGATCAATCAATTCAATACCTTGAACAGGTGTAAATGCCAAAGAAGAAGCCAAGCCGGAGGTCATACCACTTGAACCATAGGACTTTTGTTGATATTTTTTGGAAAGTTTGACCTTGTTTCTTTTATCTGCAATAGAGGCACGGATTTTGCCTACTTGTTTGGCTGCCATACCCAATCCTTCTGTTTCATCACCATATTCTACTTCATCTTCAGCTTCACCAAACGCCATTCGGTTTCGTGCTGCTCGTAATTCGGTCATTGCATAAGCTTCCTTTTGTCGTCGTACACTGAAAGAAAAAATATAGTCGTATGAGTATCGTAATCCTGACAAATAAAACATGTATCCCTCTCTCACTCTCTTCTCAACCCTTTTTATAAAGATAACAAACTTTACCGTTTACCACCGCGTCGTTTCTTGGGCCCTTCATCTGGTATAGGAAGTGCTTTTGTTGTTTTGGATGGTGGAGGCTCTTGTAATTTTTCAATCTTTTGATCAATTTCATCTCGCAATTTTTGACCAACAGCACCTATTTATATATATATTTAAGAAAAAGATAACGGTAAATTAATATTTCTCATCATTCATTGAATTGAACAAACTACTCACATCTATTTATTATATTTACCTTGGGGTGAAGTATTCGACATATCTACACGTGCAGCTAAAGCGCATTTAGCAGCAACAATTCTTATCACTTTTCGTCGTAAATCGGCCGGTACAGAATATACTAATTCAGATGAATAGATATAGCCTGTATGTCGCTCCATACTTGCACTTGAGAAACCTGTGTTTGCTTTTTTATTATTTCCAAGTACCTAATCAAAGAGAGAGAGAGAGAATAAAGCCAATAGTTAAAATTTCATGCTCATCCTCTTTCTTTGTTTCGATCGCACATGAGAAAAAAGAATATATAAAACGAATTACCTGTACGTTACTAGAAGGAATTTTACAGAATGCAGCTAAACCACCGGCAGCTGTCAAAAGTTTGGCTGCAGTCGAACTTCCCACCACATTGGATAAATTAGGTGCCACCATGGCCATGCGTGATTCAACGTATTCAATAATTTTTCGTTTCGCAGCATCCAATTCTAGTGCCATATCACATGCTTCTTCAGTTATTTTCCATTCAGCTTCTGTTAATGGTTTTCCAGATGTGGTGGTTGCTGTCACACTGATCACCATGATTGTAGCTGAAGGAAGAATGGATTTGAGATCGGCTGTGCTGATATCCTTTGTATTTCCAATAGCTTTTACTGATCGTGCGTAGTCCAAAGGATTAAGAATTAAAGATTCTAGTTCTGGGAATCGCGAAGCATAATGATCTCGAATGAACTATAGGATATAATAAACATTGATTAGATTCACTCTATTTTTTTCTCATTGTTTGTTTCTGTGATGTCCAGAATGCCACACTTTCTCGTCACTGTCTACAAGCCATAGGGGGGGAGGCAGGGACGGAACACAAGTGACGATTAAACATACCTTATGCACCGCTTGGATCTCACCGTCAATATCTGCTGTCATACCGTTGGCATTGACAATGAGCTGGTATTCTTCTTGATCTTCAGTAGGTGCTTTTGATGGCAGTTGTGTATTATTATCTTGCGATTTGAAATAATCAATACGCTATTCAAGTAAAAAACATATATATATATATAGACATGGATTAAACTTTTGATTAATTCTATATATATGAATAAAAAAAAAAAGAATACCATGGCCATGAATTATTTTAATATATATATTACCTCTAAAGTTTTCTTTGTTTGTTCATTTTGGAAAAAATGACACACTTTATAAATGCTATCCGCATGCCCTTGTTCTAATGTTAATGAAGACGACGATGGGTTAGCTTGATCTTTATCATTGGTGTCTTGAGTTTCCATCGCATCGACATATTGATCCTCTTGTTCTTGTTGTTCTTCATCGCTGTTTCCAGCTTGATCGTCAGAAAAATCAAGATCGGCTGCTAGTTCATCGGCAAGTGAAGACATTGGTGTTAAAAAGTGAGATTATGCAAAGAGTAATAAAAAAAAAGGAAACGAAAAAAATTGCTTCGGTCTGAGCTATAATGTTTCTGTCCACCTTTTAATTTAATATGCAAATACATTGTCTCTATGACAAATTCATTGATACTGATGCTTACATAGTAAATAAAGACTATCAATTCACTCAAATAAATGAAATTAACTTTTTTTTTCCAAGTCTGTTATGTATTCTCAACATTTATCAGAGATTCACAATGATAATAAGTTATTTTCTTTATAAATATTGTTTTGATGCATATTTATCCTGTGAGAGATCTTCAGAAATTGAGGAACCACATTTTTTTCATTACACATATTACCATCGTTATTAGCAGATTATAGCATAAGATAATAGATCATTGAAAATACTACTACTATTTTATATATTCATTGTATTAAAAATGAAGTTTGGGTAAATTACAACCAGAAGTAAAAAATACTGTGGATTAGATATTAGAATGTCTAAATTGAAAAACTAAATTACTAGGACTGCGACATCTCTGGGATCATTTCGGAATCTTACTACCATCAACCTATTTAGTATTATGAAATACTCAAAAGATGACAAGAATGAAATAATAAAGCACCTTACAATTTTAATCAAAAATAATTCCAAGCATAAGGTGGATAATATGGTGTTGAACAGCGTACATTACATTGGAGTGTGTCTATGGAGGAGGCTGTAGCAAATGATGATGGCGATAACAAAAAGTTGGTAATATCAAACTTAAAATTGGTTCCAAATGTTATATTTTTTTATTATTATTTAACTCTATATTCCTTTTACGCACTACTTTATATATATATATATATATATATGTGTGGAACTAGTGACAAAAAAAATGATGGTAGCATCAAGGAAGGAAGGAGGAAGTTTATCTGAATGTTATTTATTGGTACAGAAATCTTATTTAAAAGTGAGGTATTTCACCGAACATTCGTAACAGCTGTAAGTACTTCATTTATTATTATTAAAGTCAATAGCTATTATATATAAGTCAGACATATATATACATTATTATTATATGGTTTAATGATAAGTAATGGAAAATATTAATTCGCTTGAAATTTAAACCGATCAAAAACTATGTCAAGGAGCTGAAATCTTACGATCAGCATAAAATAAAACAAGAAGCAAACCAAGAGGTAAATAGAAAGATCCTCAAATACTACAAAATTATGACAGAGTTCTTTGAAAACCTTCAATTTATTGTAGTTAAAATGGAAGAGAAACGTTTTAAATCCTCTAATCAAAATTATATGGTGTACAGTGGATAAAAAAAAAATTGTGATTTGTTAGGCATCAGACAATGAAGTTGGAATGCTTAACTGAATACTTTATCATTTACAGAAATATGAAACACAAAGACTACCGTTCATATATGTTGTTATATATTAAAAAAATGACATTAAGCAACGTATATGTTATCTAAGTTAATACAGTAGAAAGTAAAAGACTACCAGTAGTTGTTTCCTACCTCATTTCGTCTTATTCTAAACAACAAGGCGATTTTATTTTACCTTAAATATGTATCCTCTTTTTTTTCGATGATTGTACATAGTATAAGCAATCATATAGATTCGTGATGTCTGTCATTCAATAACCCAATAAAATACATCCATTACAATTATTCTTATTATCAAATATTAAGCGAAAAATGTAAAAATAGGGTGCGTGCTCTATTTTTTTCAGGTCATATATATATATAATTTTAAGCATAGTTTTACGATATATGATGGCATTGATGAGGAAACCAGCAGCAGGCGCAACCGATTGTAATCATGATCATAATATGGTCAATCATTATAGATTATTTATTATATAGAAAATAAATTAGAATACTCAGCTATACGCAAAATTACTTTTCCATGGTAAAATAATAATTTCTTCCCCTTGACATGAATAGTCTAATCCTTTGCATATATATTATGGATATAAAATATGATGCTATAAATAGAGATGAAGCAGAAAATAAGGAATAGATAATTTTTTATTTAATATACAGCTACAGTGTAATAACTCGGGACGGTACTTGATTGATAAAAACACGATGCTCGGTGACGTAAGTACAAAATCAAGGATGCGTGCTTTTTTCTGGTGGTGTAAGTTGCCTACTATATAATATAAATAAATAGTAGCTAATATTTGATAGCAACTAAACAAATAATATGTACTTTGGTTAATTATGCTGTTTATGCGTTGACCAACCAAAATTATAGAATTCGTTTCTTAGTAATAAATAAACCTGTTTGTTAAACAATTTTTTAATATTGATGTGGATTAATAAGCATAGAAGTGACAGAATGCACGTCTCTTGTTTCTCATTGGATTTGACTAAGCAGTTGTATTAGCAAAAAGGCGCAGTTATCCTTTTTTGTCCATATTTGTGGCGTTGTAAACAACTGCGCGGCGCACCTCCGTAAATCCGATACTTTTTTTATATCCGGGGTTTTGAGTGGTCTCAAACAGGAGGGTTGTACCAACTGGGACCGAGAGTCCGCACCTTTTTACCAAACATTTGAGTGCCCTGTGCTGATCATCATCATGTGTCACTCCTATCATTTATGGTATACTCTCTCATATTTTGAAGAAATGCTTTGTTTATGCTAAACATGATTGTCTCGTATACGAACACCAACTGTCACAATATTCTTGAAATGCTAGAGGAAAAAGTATATAAAGAAAGGGTTCCATCTTATTTTTTATTTTTTTTACTTACAATAACAACAAAAATCAAAACATTATTGCATTAATTACCGAATCAAATATTTATTATCATCAATATGCTTGCTTTTTCTACTGAAGCAAAACTTTATAACACATCTTACAAGATTCTTCTCCCAGGAGTATCTTCTGATCCACGCGATTTATCTCACGATGCATTGATTGACAAAAATCATCGTACCCACGATATTTTCCATAATCCTTTGGGTCACATCAAGTATGTAAAAACCTTTTTAAATATGATATATCCAATAATTTATTCAAAAAAAAAACAAAACAAAAATGTATTATATAGTCATCTCTCCCATCATTATTTGGCTGCCTATTCTTTTGGTGCCAGCAAGGAAAGGTTACAAGCAATCTATGATATCAATGCAAAACCTCAACGTCCACTTCCTCCTTCTGTCGGTACATTGAATGAAGATAATTATGATCAGCAACTCGGCAACCGTGATGCATATACCAGTTATTTGAAATTCTTCAAGACCGAAATTGACAAGCGTGGTATGGTCGATGCTATTCGCTATTGGACATTCCTTGATGGAAAAGAAAATATGTTGGCGCGCGTTTTGGGTAGTGCTATTCATCCTTTGATTCATTTTGGTTATGCAGTTGAGTTTAACTTACCTTCCATTGCAGCGGAAGGATTGGCCATGGCGGCTTGTTCTGAAGATGACCTCGTTCATTTCACACCCGCTGCAGCGCGATTCTATGACAACAACAATGGTACAGAGCGTATCGCAGATATCATTACCAAGGTTAAAAATGATTCGACATTTAAGGGTGTGGTCAAGTTTACAGACAAGTATAAACCCGTAGCAGTATTGGGTAGCTTTGATGTAGCTGCACCAAAGATTCGCGAATATGTTGCTCAATGGAACTTTCAAGGTAAAAATAATAATACCTTTTGCATATATTTATACTAGCGATATATATAATAAATTATCTCACGCTCTTCTATCTTTTTTACATATGAAAATTTACGTAGATCCACAAAAAAGTCTTCGTGAACTGTATACTCAAGTAATGCTACTTTTCTCCACTACGGGTATTCGTGGCAAACGCGCAGAACTTGATTTTTTCCTTGCCCATTGTTTAACTTCGATTCATGCAACGTATACCATTTTGCCACATTTCACACCCGTTCAAGCTGAATCGCTCCTTCGTTGCCATTTGGCCATGACATTAGCATGTTATGTTGCTTGTGGATCCCCAGCACTTGAACCTGAAGTTCTTGCCAATTACAAACCCATCGGTGGTGTAAATGAGGAATACAGCGAAAATCCATGGTTTGATGTTATCAATCGTTCAATTCTTGTCATGAAAGATTCACATTATATCAAGGTCATACGTGCACTTGTATTAGGACAAGTTGTGTTTGGTGAGGAAGAAAAAAAGGATCCCAATTCCCTCTGGCTTAAAGCGGCACAAGTCACTTTGGATGTCGCTGAACAATCAGGTGAAAATAGTGGTTGGAACTTTTCTGGTATTGGATTTGAAGAAACCTGGAATCATAAGTTGTGATTGAAGATACGGTAGCTATAATCAAATATGTTAAATAGTAGTAAAGTTTTTTTTATGTTAAATAAAAATAAATATGTGGATTACAATATAATTATATACAGATGATTACATATTTATTCATAATTAAGTTTTTATCTGACAAGTCGATGTAGGAAATGGAGTGTATTATTTTGAGCAGGGAGGTTTTTATGAGCCTTTATCATTTGTATATAAAAAAAGATGATTCTTTCTCTGTTTCGCCCACGAACTCTTTTTTTTTCAAGTAATATTCGTGTAAGACTTGCTGACCGTTTCAGACAGCTTGAGGAGACTCATCCATACTGAAGCAACTTGACGTAGGCGGGAACCATGTCACACCACACATAGGTTAAAGGAGAAAAAAACTTGACCGTAACTTGAGCATCATTTAGAAAACGCGAAGGTATGGAACGTCAAATGGATAATCAATCAGTCGATTAACATGACAGACCAAATGATTACCACAAAAGAACAATCAAAGAGAAAAATGGCATAACACAGCGCAACATCACAGCATAGGTAGACCTTTGATTCGAATCCGATGATATGGATGACCAATGAAACAGCAACTTGAACGACTTAAAAATATGGATGACAGATAAGTATTACCAAAGGATGAATGACAAGGCACAAAAATCACGACACGAAATACACGACACGAAAAAAGTGTGATATTATATCAAAAAAAAGAAAAAGAAAAGCACACACTGCCTCATGGATAAAAAAAAAACAGATACGAGATGATACAATGGCAAGGCAGAAATCAATTTGTATGATCAGAGAAGATGAGTGACATAACCACCGCAGTATGGAAGGATAACACGATCAACGATGCGGGGAAAACTAGAGCGGTGACCAAAGTACATATAGCGGCAGTTGCATCAGGACCAAGACCAGGAGGACCACGAGAGCTTGACCAGAAGGACCAGGACCAGAGAACCATGAATGGAGAAAGGTCTTTTTGTTTGTTGGGTGATGATGGTAGAAAATAGTGGATGATGATTGATAAAAAAAAAGAATTGAAAGATAATAATAAAATTAAATATATCACACAGATTACTACATGTTATACTTGGTTGTACTACACTTTGTGGATATAGTACAGATACTGTATCACATAGTAGTTGCACTTGCATGGATAAAAAGAAGAAAAGAGTAGGATTTACAATTTTTAGCGAGAAGGA
The DNA here is from genome assembly GCA_025677815.1 of Phascolomyces articulosus. Taxonomy (NCBI): domain Eukaryota; kingdom Fungi; phylum Mucoromycota; class Mucoromycetes; order Mucorales; family Lichtheimiaceae; genus Phascolomyces; species Phascolomyces articulosus. Next base: position 167,408 of record JAIXMP010000049.1, read on the forward strand.
GTACATGAATAGGATGAGAGAAGAACAAAACGGAGTACAATAGAAGTATTTATTATTACACCAGAGAAGGTGTATGTCTCATATTGTGGAAAGGGAAGTGACGGGTCGGTTATAAAATATAATCAAAAAACCAAAGATAAAATATGGGTTGATATATTTTACCCTATTATTATTATTTTCCCTATGTAGTTTTTTACTACCTAAATAGAAAAAAAATACACCCTGTTATTTAATGCAGGTACAAAATGGAGAATAAATCATCATGCTTATATTCCTGCTGTATTAATAATTACTATTATTTATATATTATTTTTCCTTTTACATAATAAGAAAACATCACTGTAAATAAAATTGAGCGGATTGGATAATATACTTGAGCCATCAAAAAAATGCATGACCATTAACATTTTTATTGTGTGTCTCGTTCAGCTTTGACATTGCTGATTTCGGTCACAGCAAATATGAAGATTAAATATTGTTTTGTTTACAATATTATTATCGAATTAAATAAAAAAGTATTTATGCTGTATATAAACATGCATTTATTTCTTTTTGATGGGTGCGAGGAAATAGAGATATCTTAATAAGCATAAGCAACATGACATTCGAAAAAAAAAGTTTCATTATCAACTTGAGAATCATGGCAATAAGGGACAAGTTAAACAAAGGAAAAATAGAAAGGAAATAACTATACTGCTATATATGAGAAACTATGTGAACTAGAAGAGTGATACACCTGACATTGTATTATCAAGTGTATTCATAAAGGTTGTTTTGAGATCGTCAGTTATTCACATTTCTTCGACCTTTTTCGTTCCTAGCATATAGTAAAACCTTTTTCTATAAAATATATTAATAGTCCTAATAATAATAATAATAATAATAATAATAATAATATTACTTTTTAAAGCTTGATTCCATATAAACCATGATGATAAGTGTGATTATGTTTTTGAATTCGGATTTTTCAAAGCTTTCAATTTTTACTTGTTGTTTGAATTCTTGATACAATAGAAGTGCATCAGCCATTTGATCTTGGCTCCTATATAAACCAATAAATAGTTAGTCTATATGTATTTTATACGCTTATTTCATTTTTTTTAAAAAAAAGTAAAGCTACGCTAGGCCTGCAGCCATAAGTACATGAAAGAAATCGGGGTCGATTCAACCTCTGTCAATGTTATGGATATTTTTTTTTTGTTTTTTTTTTTATTTAGTAATGAAGAAGTTCTTAACGTTTCAATGACTGGTTTGACTGTCTCAAATATGTATGACTTGTTGTAGTTGTAGGTGATGGTAATTAAGTACCTGATTGTTGTTTTTGGTGATAGTAGTAGTATATTCCTTTTCGTGATTATTGACAGTTAGACTAAAGTTTTCGTTATTGTTATTGTTTGTATTCAAGACGGATGATGTTGTGCTGTTGTTGCTGTTACTGTCATTAGTCTGTTTTCGTTTTGCGCAGCGTGAGAACGTTCCATCACATCTTCTCTATAAAATAAAAATAAAAACGATAGTATATATTTTCACGGAAGTTATTATTATTTTTTATTTAGTGAAAAGAAAAAATTTACCTTTGCATTGTGGTAAGCATCGCATGCTGTTCGTCGTGGGCCAGATTTTCTCTTGATTGAAAACAATTTTTTTGCTGGACGCTGATAATCAGGAATATTCTATAGAGAGTCCGCGACATTAATCCGTGGCAAAATTCAAACTCATAATACTCTATCATTTTTTGTTCTTTTTCCTTCAAACTTAAGCAACATATAGTTTACCTTCTGAATGAGCTTTTATAAAAAAAACTGGGATCAAACACAGTAATTATTATTTATTTTCATATATGAGAAACATTTAGGACACAAAATTTTCATAAAAAAATATTCTTCTTCATTACAGATATCAGGATCACCAACCTCTTGAAAAGGACCTACAAAACATGACCATTTTCATGTCCATAATGATATACTTTATACTGATCAACAGCTTTGTTCCAGACAGACCGAAGAGCAGCACGACCAATTCTTGCAAATTCCTGCAAAGGCCTGGTTCTGACTGAACCAGCAGCGGGATTTTCTTCTGGGTCAAAAGCAATTCGATTTTTTACAATACCCCGTACACGTTCAATGGGTTGTAGTTCACAATGATAAAGAGGGGTATTTCTTACTTCATGTCCACACTTACGAGAAATTTCATATGTATGCCATATTGGGGAGCGAGTAAGTCCAGCTACTTTTTTTTATAAGTTCTTTAACACCAATTCAAAGATCATGCGGTTATCTTGTCGAAATGCAATAAAAGCTCCAAAAATCACAAACATAGGCTTACGCCCTGATTCCCTCATATCCATTCCTGTTTCAAACCATGTTTGCTTGCTGTGGTGATCTAAATGCACAAATGATTCATCAAGAAAAACCTCTGGGATTATAGACATATTGTAGTCGTTTAGATTTCCAATACGTTTTTCCAAGTATTTTTTATTGGAATTGGATATTTGCTGGAGTATCATGCATGATATTGAGCTTGTTACCCTTTCCAAACTTGAAGTTCATCTTGGTAAGGTACCTTTGTACAGTACATTTCGAGTATGAATATCTATTCTTTTGCAAAAAAAAAACAGTAACGTATTTTGAATAGGCTGGAATTATGTCTTTTGCATTGCGTTCACTAATATACTCGCGTACAAGATTGTATTCCTGTCGTAAAATTTCTTTCTTTGGCCAACCAAGCTTCGATGAAATCACCTTCTTCTCATCAGTCTTACAGATTTGAATAGCCTTTCCTGCTGACCCAGTTGAGATACCAGCAAACTTAGCAAATAGTTCGTGGGCTCCTAAGGCTGGCTTGTATCTTCCGGTCGAGATTTCCTCACATAAATTGCGATGAATCTACTTAATGGTCTCCCAATGAGCAATGCTAAATTGACTTGGTGTAATGCTCGAAATTGGAGATGTAGTTGTCATATTATGAAAAAAGTGCCCAAAACGTCAGTAATTCAAAAATATACGTGTCTAATGTCACAAATCACGTCCTGCAATTTTTTTTTTACTAAGACTAACTATTGGAGCCAGAGTTTATGCCACGAATTAATGTCGCGGATTCTATAATATTATTTGGTTTGATTTATATAAGTGAATCGTAGTTGATTAAAAAGTTATTACTTCTGGGGACAAATTTCGTTTACGATGTAAAGGAAATTAATAGGAAGGGTTAATGGATAGAGAATAATAAAATACAATTTGATGCATCATTGATCGATCGGACGATAAGGTTTAGTCCGTTAATGCAGCTCTATCTGGCGTTTAATTTTTTTGTAAAAAGCAAGCAACCAAAATAATCTTTTACTTCGATATAGAAAACTCAAGTGTATACTGTGAGAAGGTACAGAAAAAAAATAACCGTGTTAGCATTGCAATTATAAAAGATATATATGAATATATTTACATAAGTAAATGGTGGATCTATAATAAAATAGATATATCATTTAGTATCTAAAATTGAAGCAAATGGAACATGTGCATTATCGCTCACTTTTATCCAATAAAATATGCTTATCTCACATTCAGATTTTTCTCTTTAGTAAAAAGTACCAAAAAGTATACCTCAATTCCTTTTATATTACCTATCACTCCCGCATTTCCTTTCATTTTCTTATCACTTCCGCAATTCCTTTTATTTTCTTATCGTACCTTTATTTTTTATATTCGCAGTAACTTATCACACGCTCTCATAGTAAAAACCGTGTAACAAATAATATCACGATTATTATTCTTTATTTATGTTACACAAATACATTCACCATCAATAGAAAAGATTGCATTTCAATGGTAAAGAATTTAACTTGTCAATATTAATACCAGTGTTTTCATTCATCTCTGAAGCTTGTGAAATTCCTTTTACTACATTTATCAGTCATTCAGCTGTCCCGTGTAATGTATAGTTGAACAGTTTTCCTGCTTTTATGTTTTCACTAATGATTCTAAAATATTATTATGAACTAAATAAAAAATAATTTGACTTATGGGCACTAATACTGGGAAAATAAAGGAAGATGAATGTATATAAAAAGAAATCTAGACTAAGAATTGGGTGATAGTAGAGGGAAGATGATAATTTTGGATTCATACAATAGACTAATAAAATTGAACCGAGTGGATAAATATATAAGGTGAATGGTGAGATAATTAAGGAAGGCGGAATTAACTATCGAGACTGGAATTATGGAAATATGACACAACCGAAGCATATTTTGGTTTGAAGTGATAGTTGATTTCGGTGATTTTGTTGCTTTTATTGTTTGTGCATTATTCATAAGCCTATTCAAGGGTAGATACAATTTGTGATCAAAATAGACAGTAAAAAAAATAATTGGATTGAATGGAATATTATTATAACCGAAAAAGGATGGGTTTTTTATATTATCCATTGTAACTTTTTGGGTTTTTAGTAATCTCCATAAGGAAACTACTTAAATAACTTGGATGAACGTTCCAAGTACTTGCAAGTAACTGTGAAACCTTCAAAAGATATCCTTGTCGTACTTTTGTCCAAATTTTATTCGTAGTTTTTTGAACCTCATTCTTTTTACAAAGTATCAATTGGACCAAGGTTTGTGGGCGGCATTGTCGATTGATGAGTACTTGGTTTTTTTTTGTATGACTTCCAACCGCTTTATATCTGTGATTAAAAATGAAGACATGTCATTATAAAAGGATTCTGCATCGATGTATTGGTTGATATAGACTCGTATATTCAAAGGAATGAGTTCTTGGATGTATAATGAAATTCAAATCACTAATTGTGATGTCAAATGGCTATCACGACAACTATCGTAATACATTAGATGAACGCCAATATTTGATAATATGACATAATGTCATGAAAAATGATTGTGTTGATGAATACATACAATAGCTACAGTAGAAAAATATCGTAGAAGACAAACAAGAGGTCGTACGTGGGCTGATGATTACCTATACACATGCTACATCTAAATCGTACCTTTTTTCTTATTAATTTTTCTTTACACTCTTTCTTTATCCATTATTTTATACGTTATTATTACGTTATTATTATTTTTTATATATTTGAATTATTACATCTTTATATTAGTCACAATATAAAAAAAAAATAAGAATAGACAAGCTTTTATGATACTTAGGCTTTTTATATGCAGGGATTAAAGTGGAGGAATTATTTCCCCGTAATTTCAGGTTGTGATTCCATGAAATTTGGGAACGTAGGGTGTGGGGAAAGGGTCTTTTTTTTTCACTTTTACAGGGTATAATAAACTATAAACGGGTGATAAGATTTTGAATATCACAAAGAGGAAAAAAAGTAGTCGTGATAAGACACATCATCTGTTAGATAATATTGAGTATGATGACCTTATCTTTCACCAACATCATCATCATATCTGTCATGTCAATTATCACGATAGTGGCAGTCGATAATGTAAAATAAAACGCATACCATTTTTGAGTGAATGAGTTTTTTTGTTGTTGATTACGTCAATTAGTACATGATTACGTAACAACTTACAAATTCTTTTTGACATGAGAATATAATCATTTGAAAAGTAGAATAATTATGTTTTCCTATTCCCATGGCTTCTGAAGATGGATAAAATATCTTCAAATTGGTCAACATATAAGAATTGCTCAACGTAGCACTCTTATTGTTTCGGTGTAATGACCCTCCGAGATGACATATAACATGAAGACGCGCATTGTACCCAAAAAAAAAGATAATGATTTTATATACCAAGAAGAAATAGAGCATTTTCATAGGCAAGGTTTTAAGATGATAAAGCATTTACTAATCATAATAGAAGTCTAGTATCTTTCTCGGTCATATCCATTGCCGATAATAAATAAAATATGTGTTCACTTCTCGCTACCCATCATATGAAGATGATCAGAAAGAAAGAAAAAGAAAAACGAAATGAACATGTCGAATTATTACGTACGTATGGATCGGGTAATTATTTCGCCATATATACATGTTTTTTTTTTGCCTAATAATTTAAACGTGAAACTTTTACTTCTTGTTCTTTTTTTACATTGACGGTTAAAATGATATAATAAAAACTAAATAAGGTCTTTCCGAGAAAGTTACAACAACGTAAATGTCATTTGCCACGTATTTTTTAATTTAGATCCCCTTGTTTTATTTCGTTCTATATAGAAAACGTTTAAAAGTTTTGGGAATGTCGATATGACATGTAGTAAAATGGATGTTGAAGAGCGGGTTATACAACATTTTTAAGGATTATTATTATATTACACACATATACACATACATAACAAGGGGGGTTTCAAATGGTTTCATATGAAAGAGTATAGTAGTAGTAATTTCTTAGTGATATTTCTTTTTAAAGAATAATATATAAGAGTTATCATTGAGAAATCGTTAGTAATAATGTTTTTATTTTACAAATGCTTAGTAAAGGAGCGTGCGCGTACCATAACATCCTAGTTCCTTAGTAAGCTTTGGAGGTAAGACAAATTTGCCCAATGGGTCAAAGACGATCTGCATGAGTCAAGAAAAGTTTCCTTTTCCAGTTCAAACCATCTGGGTTTTATATACTCGAAGTCAAGAGCTTTTTTTTTATCTATGAATTGACTATTATGTATGTCTCTCCGTTCAAATTTTCTGTGATACTAAGTATTATTTATATATACATCATTACACTATCTAATTAGTTAGTTTTCATTCATAAATAGTTATATATACAAAATGAGTTATTTAAATAAAGCTTACATTTGTCGTCATGGTGAAAAATAGAGATGTAACAACTCCGCACAGATGGCGCCATGGAATCCTTTCCGCGGCAACTAATTTGGTTGGGCAAAAGGAAAAAGAAAAAACCTTAAATGCAAAAGAATATTGACCCCACAATTTTTTTGATAACAAAACAAATTTGATTGTCCCTTGTTTTTTTTCCCTAAAGGTCAATAGATATGTATATGATGATAGTACAAATGATAGTTCTAATGATGATATATCCACATGATATGATTATAAAAAGAAGAAAAAACCTTAAAATACCATTTATTTACTTATACAAACTCCTTTTTTTGTTGTTGGCTCTTATCTAAAATAATAAAAATGAGACATAAAGAAATGATTGAACCGCGCAAGCTAATTGAATTCCGCGGGAATGGGAAGTGCGGAGGGGCAAAAAAAAAGTAACAGGAGAAAAAAGTGTGTTATGTTGTAAAAATAGCAAAACGCATTACAATATAATTAAAACGCACAACCACACCCATCATCATTATCACCATCATTTAATAACCAAAGAAATTGTTCTCACGGTTCAACCAATCAATAACAAGTTCTGGACCTTGGAACCGATCAAAACAGAAAGAAAGAGGGGTTTGCCCTGAATGAACGTCTTATTCCTCCTGCTGCACTTGTTTTTTTTTTTCATATAAATAGCCAACTCAATTTCATTTTTTTTTGGAACTTTATCTCTCTTTTTTTTTTATTCCTTTATCTATAAAAAAACCATGACAGGCGCTACTTTAGCACCCCCCACCACCAATGGTGCCAACAAGAATAACCAAGTTACTGTAGACGATGGTGGATATAATGCCAATGTATTTGCTGGTAAAGAAGAACAAATGGTTAAAGTCGGTGAATATCTTGAAAAATCAGGTTTCTTGCCATCTTCTTTAGTACAAAATGAAGTTTCTTGGTTTTATGGGTATGTTTTTGGATGGGCGTTTTTTGATGATGATGGCCAAAAAAAAAGGAGTTTGAGAATAAAAAAGGGAAAAAAACAGTGACAAAAAAAGAAATCGTTATCTCTTTTTTACTGATAAAGAAATGATTTTTTTTTGTTTTATTATTAGAAACTTGGGTATTGATGATTTCTATTTTGCTTTGGAATCCGTCGAGACAATTGCCAACCATATCATGGCTCTTTATGGTGCCAAGATATTGGCTTATACAAAACATGAAAATGTACTTTCTATCAATCTTGAAAAGGAATCGGATGATTCTTCAGTTTATATTCATTCTTCTGAACCTGGTATTTCTCAACTTCAAGGTCCTCAATGTGAAAAAAGGTATGATTTATTATTGAAGGATGGAAAAGAAATGAAGAGGATGATACTGATATTGGTTGATGATGATGTGATTCTATAGAATCGATGAGCAATACTTGGACCAATCGAATGCATCCTCTGCTTACCGTGTAGAATCTTACCGTTCATCACCTACTGTATCCAATACCATGACGCCTCAACTCCGTTGTTACTTTGTTACCAAATGTCAATTTGTCAATCCTAATCCAACACCGGAACAAGAAAATGATATTAATCAAGTAGCCGATCAAAACTTTTTAAAGAAGGCAACGGACTATACTCGCAAGATTTATGAAGATGTCATGAACAGTGTATTACAACGTACTGGCCCTGTAATTGAAATGTTTGAAGTAAAGGGTACACGCGAACGTCGTCTTGTGATTGGTTATCGACAGGGTAGTACTCAAGGTTTCTTTGCTGCCATGTCTGATTTATACCATTATTATGACTTGTATTCTACTCGCAAATATGTCGGTAAGTAAAAAATCAACAAAGAAAATGGGAATGGGATAAAAAAAAAACGAGACAATAAAAATATTGACAACGTTTATTTATTATATTTAGAACAATTTTCCAATGGTGTGACTATTATGGGATTATACTTGAACCCATTACCCAACTCTAGAGCTGTTCCTATTGAACATTCCATCTATCAAGTCATGAAGGAAACTTCCTTATTATACTGTTTACCTACCACACCCTTGCAAGAATTCTTCAAGACCAACAAACTTTCTGTCCAAGAAACCGTCTATGGTTACGTTGTCTGGATTTTTGCACAACACTTTTTGAATCGATTGGGTAAAGAATATTTAAGTTTGACCAATATTCTTGACAAGACCAACCCCGTCCATGAAGAAGTGTTGACCAAGATGAAGAAACGTTTGCGTCAAGATACATTTACTCGTGAATACATTCTTGATATCATCAAACGTTATCCAGACTTGATCAAATTGTTGTATGCCAATTTTGCTACTGTTCATTACGTCAATCAACGTGAAGCCTCGATCCAACCTACCATTTCTTATCAACGTCTGACCACAGTCGAGAACCTGACCAATGAACAGCTGAGTAAAAAGATCAAGACATCCACTTCCAATGCACATGAACAATTGGTATTTGAAGCCTTTCTGACTTTTAACAAGCATGTCTTGAAGACCAACTTTTATCAATCCACCAAGGTCGCCTTGTCTTTCCGTTTGGATCCTAGCTTCTTGCCTGAGATTGAATATCCTACAAAATTGTTTGGTATGTTCTTGGTCGTGGGTTCTGAATTCCGTGGTTTCCATTTACGTTTCCGTGATGTGGCTCGTGGTGGTATTCGTATCATTCGTTCTCGTAATCGTGAAGCTTATTCCATCAATCAACGTACCTTGTTTGATGAAAATTATGCTTTGGCTGCTACTCAACAACGCAAGAACAAAGATATTCCTGAAGGTGGATCCAAGGGTACTATTTTACTCGATATTTATCAACAAGACAATGCTCGTGTTGCATTTGAAAAATATGTGGATTCGGTATTGGATCTTTTGATTGTTGGCAAAACCATGGGTATCAAGGAACCTTTGGTAGATTTGACGGGCAAGCCTGAAATCTTGTTCTTTGGTCCTGATGAAGGTACAGCAGATTATATGGATTGGGCTTCACAACACGCTCGTCGTCGCAACGCTAGTTTCTGGAAGGCTTTCACTACTGGCAAGAGTCAATCCTTGGGTGGTATTCCTCATGATACTTATGGTATGACCACACGTTCCGTTCATCAATATGTCTTGGGTATTTATCGCACCTTTGGTTTGAAGGAAGAAGAATGTACAAAGTTCCAAACAGGTGGCCCTGATGGTGATTTGGGTTCTAACGAAATCAAGATTTCCAAAGACAAGACCATTGCCATTGTGGATGGTTCTGGTGTGCTTTATGATCCTAATGGTATTCAACGCGATGAATTGCAACGTCTTGCCAACAAACGTTTAATGATCAGCAACTTTGATATTACCCTGTTGACCAAGGATGGTTTCCGTGTCTTGGTAGACGAAAACAATGTAGAATTACCCAATGGTACTGTGGTTGAAAATGGTTTGCAGTTCCGTAACACGTTCCACACACATCCATTGGCCAAGGCCACAGTATTCGTCCCTTGTGGTGGTCGACCAGAATCTATTGATTTATACAACGTCAAGAAATTGGTGGATCAAGAAGGTGTTCCACTTTTCAAATATATTGTGGAAGGTGCCAATTTATTTATTACTCAAGAAGCTCGTTTACGTTTGGAACGTCAAGGTATTGTTATTTTCAAGGATGCTTCAGCCAATAAAGGTGGTGTTACTTCTTCCTCCTTGGAAGTCTTGGCTGCTTTAGCATTCAATGACACCGAGTTTGTTGAACACATGTGTGTCAAGGAAGGTCGTGTGCCTGAATTTTATGAAGCCTATGTCAAAGAAGTTCAACGTACCATTGAACGTAATGCTGCCGTTGAATTTGAAGCTTTATGGCGTGAACATTCCAAGACTGGCACCCCAATCTCTAACCTTTCGGATGACTTGTCAGTGGCTATCGTTCAACTCAATGAACAATTACAAAACACGGGTCTGTGGGACAATGTTCAGCTCCGTCACGCTGTGTTGCGCAAAGCATTCCCCAGTTTATTGCTTGAAAAGCTTGGTTTGGATACCTTGTTGGCTCGTGTACCTGAAAACTACGTCAAGGCTATCTTTGGTGCTTATTTGGCTTCTCAATTCGTTTATCGATATGGTGCAACCCCTGATCATTTTGCTTTCTTTGAATTTATGCGTGAAAACTACTACAATGAAACCAACTAAAAAACCTCCTCATCTTTTTTACCTATTGACAACCAACCATCATCCCATATAAAAATCATTTCTCTTTCTCTTCTTTCCTCGTATCATTCATTCATTCATTCTTTTCATCTTTTACACAGTTTCATTTTTCATCCTTTTTTTTCTGTTTTGTTTTTCATATCATTATCACATTTTAGAAGCAAGAAATATATTATTCATTTATAGTGTTTATATATGTTTATAATAAAAAAAATTGTTTTTTCTTTTTTCATCCATTAAAAATTGTGTCATATTTTTTTAGTTGATAGTAGTCTATAAATGCTGCAATATCTAATTGAAAATTATGTCGATCTTCTCTAATCTAAGTAGTGCTTATCTTCGTATGCCATTGAAATGTCATGATGATGTGCACTACGGAGTTTTACAGAATGTTTTTTTTTGCTCAGCTGTATAAGCTGTATACCAAATGAGTGGGTTGATCATGTAGAAAAAAAAATAATCAAATGCTAAATATAAATAACTACTACTAACTACTAGATGTGGATTAAGCTTGGGAAATATATTATAATAACGCAACTGATTTTAGTAGAATTATCACAACAGTTTCTCTTCAATTAACATTTTTTTTACCAATTTGGTCATTCATATTAGTATACATTTTTTATATTATATGTGTCAATAATGATATTCATCAGACAGTTCTTTTAGTTTACTTCATGTTTGTCGCTTCGTTACATAAGTATAATGTTTATAGTAATAATAGGCAAATTTCATGCAATATGTTTCACATCATCCATCTTATACATTTTTCCATGGTGACACTTACTATTTCTTTGTTGTACTATCTACTAATAATTAAATAAGTTGGGTTATAATTATTTAAATCATCTTCTTCTTTAATGTAAACGGTATATTTTTCTTTTTATTATTATAAAATACTCAATTATCAGATGCATCTCTTCTTGTTCCATAATGAAACTAACTATATACTCTTATTGATCTTATGTAAAAAAAAAGTTGATCGTCCTTATTTTGTGTAATGATTGAAAAATCTATTATAAAATAGAAGGATTGAGTCATTTTTTCTTCCTCATCATCGGTAAAAATAAACCCTATCAGTATTTAGGCATTACCACTGTAGAACCCTGTTTTTTCTTCGAATACACATTATTGGATCTCCTTCTATTTATTGTAGTACATTTATTGCTTCTACTATACTTTTTTTTAAAAAAAATAAAGGTAACTTATTTCATCAATCAACAAAACAAAATATATTTGTTGAGGAAATTAACTGTGTTCCATATTTTCGTTTGGTGTAATGTGAATTTTTACTCATGAAGAAATATATAATCAGTCGAAAAAGATAATGATGTTTAATTCTTCTAGTCGGAGGTGTCCGCAGCATTCTCTCCTCATATCAACACTCACTTTTTTATTTGCGTGAATCCTGCATCAACAAGCAGCAGTGTGGGTAAATAACGAAAACTTTGTTGACAATGAACTATCTAGCTGTCAATTATTTCCATATTATTATTATTACCGAATTGATTTCATTATCCTAATTATTTAAGTATAAATACTTCCTCAAGAAGTGACAACGCGTATAATGATACTATATAAACAGTAGATGATGAGGTTATGTAAAGTCGATCATTCATTCCATATAAGTTCAAGATGATATGCTGTATTGCCCACCGTATTACAGCCGCATATTGAAAAACATTGAAAAAGCTTAATTGCCTTTTCGTTATAATAAAAGGTTTGAAAAAGTGAAAGGTTGTACATATATAACACAGGAAAGTTGGAAGCTATCGTTTCAGGGCCCGCGTCGCTGGGTTCGGGTTGAGTTTTTTTGGGGGGTTATAAATGTAATCCAAATTCCTATTTCTAGCTTCTTTTTTTTGTGTATCTTTTTCATTTGGATCTCTTTTCAAATAGAACCCTTAAAAAAAACAAGGTATGAGCAACATCCTCGACTTTTTTTTTCTTGTTATTTGTGAGTTGTCGTGAATAAACCTTTGTTTTAATACAATCAAATACTTGGCATATTCAAATAGTTTAAATTAAATCATGGTTGGTATCAAGTTACAAAAGGAAGAAAACCGCAAGGCTTTCCTCGATATTTTCCCTACTTTGGCCGATGAAGTCCTTGCCGAGTTGCGCAAATACAACATGCCTCAAGATGCTTATGAATGGACCAAGGAGGTAAATAGTCATAATAACAATAGAAAAGAGGAAAATAATATCTTTTGACTCGGATTCATCATGGTATTTTTTTTTCAAAAAAAAAACACGAACATTAATCGAGATTGTTATTTTTTTTATAGATGTTGTATTACAATGTTCCTGGAGGTAATTAGATCATCATGAACCTCGACTTGTTTTAAACTAACCAATATATATACTCGAGAAAAGTAAATAAAAAAAAATGAAAACTAATACAGATGCTTGTTTCTAGGTAAATTGAACCGTGGTCTTTCCGTTGTTGATACGATCCGTATTTTGAAGGGTGATGCTGTCACCGATGATGATATCTTCAAGGCTTCCGTCCTTGGTTGGTTAGTTGAATTCGTAAGTATAGATCAGTCTATGATTTGTTTCGTTTATTCTGGGTGAGACGGAGGTTAGATTTGGCTTGGTTTGGTTTTGAAGAGGAAGGATGATGATATGATCCGAGGAGACGAGGGGAGGATAAAAGAGTGGTTGAAGCCCGCGTAAAAACCAATGGGCCATTCGCTTGTCAAACTGGGAAATGATCAGCAAATAATGATCTAACTATTTTTCTATTTTTTTTTTATTTTAGCTCCAAGCCTTCTTCCTTGTATCGGATGATATCATGGATAGCTCTATCACTCGTCGTGGTCAACCCTGTTGGTACCGTAAGGATGGTGTCGGTATGGTTGCCATCAATGATGCTTTCATTCTCGAATCTTGTATCTATATCTTTTTGAAGAAGTATTTCAAGTCTACTGATTATTATGTTGATTTGCTTGAATTGTTCCATGAGGTAAAGTATATATCGCTGGGATTGTTTGGAGGGAACAAAAGTGACAAAACAGGCAACTCATATTCTTGTCTTCGTTGTATTAGGTTACCTTCCAAACTGAATTGGGCCAATTATGTGATCTTATTACTGCTCCAGAAGATAATGTCGACTTGAGCAAGTTTTCCGTTGAAAAGTAAGTTTATTTTTTTTTTTTAAAAAAAAAAAAACTGTTGGGTAATTTGTCTGAAATAGTTTATTAAACTGTTATTATAATTATTATTATTATTATAGGCATCATTTCATCGTTGTTTACAAGACTGCTTATTATTCTTTCTATCTCCCTGTCGCTTTAGCTATGCATATGGTAAAGTTTAATCCAGTTTTTTTTTGCGGGTATCAAACAACATATTATCAAAAAACAGTTAAAAAAGAAAAAAAAAGGAGAGTGGAAAAGAGGGTGGTACAAGAAAATTGACAGTTGCCATGATATTATTTTAACTTAATTTGGATGGTTATGATGTATATAAAATAGGCTGGTATCAAGAACGAAGCTGCTTACAAGGCTTCTGAAGAAATCTTGATTCCTCTTGGTGCTTACTTTCAAGTTCAAGATGATTACCTTGATTGCTATGGTACTCCTGAACAAATTGGTAAGATTGGTACCGATATTCAAGATAACAAGTGCAGTTGGTTGATTAACCAAGCTTTGGCCAAGGCTAACGCTGACCAACGCAAGGTTCTTGATGTAAGTATTATATATATAGTTGTAAGGGATTGTGAAAGAAAAACCATTTATGGTGTTGTTGTTTTTACACGGTATATTAATGTGAAAAAAAAAATCAATAGGAAAACTACGGTAAGAAGGATAAGACCTGCGAAGCCAAGATCAAGGAACTCTTTATCGAACTTGACATTGAAAACGTATACAAGAAATACGAAGAAGAATCCTATGAAAAGATCAATGGTTTGATTGGTCAACTTGATGAATCCACTGGTCTTAAGAAGGCTATCTATACCGAATTCATGGACAAGATCTATAAGCGTACCAAATAAATTTCTAATTCACAAAATTACAAGTATCTCTAACAAATATACAAACCTTTATATATATGTATATATAAAGAAAAAGCAAGAAAAAAAATCATATCTATTTTCACCCGCTTAGTGTTTTTCTTTAATCTATATCTCTTTTTACTTTAGTTTTCTTTCCCTTTTTTTTGCATCCTTTCTTTTCTTAAATAGTATCTTTTGACTAATAAAGCAATAAAACAAATTGATCATCAAAATCTGGACTAAAAAAGATAGAGATGGGAAGTGTTTGATGTTTGGATTTGTTGAGGTAACAAATTATTATATATATTAGTGGGATTTTTTTTTGTGAAATGTCAAACGTATGATAGTTGATTTGAAACTATGGCAATAAATGGTATGGTTTGGTTACTACACTTGACAATAAATTGCATAAAAAAAACCGGTTTTCGGTTAAATAGCGACTTACCTTAATCGATCTAAGCTTGTTCGTGTAGAAGGTGATGACTTGTGTGTTGCACAGTTGCGTGATATCCATCATTAATATAATGAAATAGATCATTTTTATATATAGGATTCAAGGAAGAAGCCGAGTGTATCAATGCTACAGGCAAGTCCATGTCACTACCCGAGCTATTAACTATAGTAGCTAGAACGAATCAATTGCCAAGCCATTTACTTTAACAGAAACACCAATCATTCTCTGATGAATTCTAAAAAATGAAGAGAAGAAATATATGGTCTATTAATAGACAATAAAATCTAATATTAGGGGGTTTCAAAAATAAAATTTCGTCGCAGTTTTCGTGAAATCGACGAAAATGAAAACTGCGTCTCATGAGACGCAGTTTTCATGAAATCGATGTCGGAGTGTGTTCCTGGGGATTTATGTCAAAATCGCTATTTTGTTTAGTTATTTTTTAGCTTTAATTTTTTTTTGAAATTTCTGTTTGAACATGTCCAACGAAAACAGCACTAATGCTACATCTCAACGCAATGGAAGACATTGTACTCGAGAGCAATATGAAATAATGCTACGCATTATTGAAGTGCCCGAGAATTTTGACTGTTTATGTGGGATTCACAAATCTAGTGTTCCTAAAAATGATAGTAGAAAAACTCGTAAAATAGCAATTTATAAGCTTATGGCTGAAAAGGTTGGAGCAGGTTGGACCGCCAATAGTGCCAAATCACGTTTTGAAACCTGGTTCCACAACTTCAAGAAGGTTTTTAACCTATGCGGCGACGATGGCTTGGGTGCCACTGGTTGGGGCATCACTGACAATGATCGCAAAAAAGGCATTCATACCATCGTAGCCAAAAAAGAGAGCATGTGTTACGGATATGAACGATTAAAGGCATTGTACCAGCATAGAGAAAATGTCAATCCGTCATATCATGAGGAATGCGGTATCATCCGTCGTTCAACTCGGTATGCGAGCGCACTGGCTCCAGCATCTACACGACATGAACCGCCCACTACAGACCCAGCAGATGACGACCAGCATCCGAATGAAAGCGGACGTTCAGGAGATGATTCTAACGATCAACATATGACTAACATAGAATCAAACTATGAGTCGTTCACTGCCGGTAATGTCGGTCCTGAATCTGGTGGATCAGTAGGAGGTGGTAATAACGAAAGAGCTGGTAGTCCAGTGATACAGCCATCCGAGCAAGAACAAGAGGATGTCCTCCTTGGCGATGGTAACAATGAGGACGATGAATCGCCTGTGCGTGCGGAGAGGCACTTGGACCAGTTTGGTGATGAAGAAGAAGAAGGAGGAGAAGATGAAGAAGACGAAGAAGGGGATGAAGAAGATGAAGAGGATGTAGGTTCGATGCCTAAGCGTCATGGCAACTTTACTGCTGCTTACGACGCTCAAGGTGTCAAGCGACTCAAAGTAGAGTATGATCTACTACAATTTAAGAAAAAGAAACATGAAGAGAAGATGCGCCTCGAGCGAGAAAAACTTGAGCTTGAAAGGATAAAGTTTTTGAAAGAAGCAGATGATCGCGAAATGGTCACCAAATTGCAGTTCATCCAAAGTCTTCTTGAGAGAGGCAGCTCTCCGGATGAAGCAGAGGCGCTTTATAAGCGCTTTACTTTGTAATTTTTTTAAATTTTCTTTTATAATAAAATATCAATATGAAATAAAATTTATTCTTGTAAAACAATTACTTTGATGGATTCACGCCATGCATTGACATCGACTGTCTCAAAATCACTACAGTCTACTTCTTCTTGGTCGATCCCAGCGTTCGCGAGGTCCCAATCGTCATCGTTAAGGAGAAGGAAGTTGTGAAGCACTGCAGTAGCTCTTACAATATGATTCAAAAAAATGAATTCTTTGTCATTTCGTAATTGTAGTGCAATACCTTTAAGATAGCGCCATCTTCCTTTCCAAATTCCAAACGTATTTTCGATTGCGACTCTTGCAGAAGAGTGCAATTCGTTGAATTCCTTGTTGTCGTCATTGTTTCGAAGTGCTGGTTCTTTGTATGGTGTTAATAAACGTTCTGAAAGTGCGTAACCAGAATCGCCAAGGATATACTCATTTTCAGAGAAATAATCCAAAGGGAACTTGTAAACTTCAGACATTTTATGAGCAGATGAGTCACTGAAACAACCAGGTAATCCAACTTGTATGTGTCGAATCACCCTCCTGTGATCACAAATGGCTTGTACATTCATTGAATAGCGTTGCTTTCGGTTGAAATACACCTCTCCTTGCTTTTTTGGTTTTTGTGTCAGAATCACATGAGTGCCGTCAATAAACCCTACACAGGAAGGAAACCTATGTGTTTCTATGATTGATGCTGCTATTTGCTGCCTTTCAGTTGCAGTTGGCCATTTGATGTATTGAGGGGCAAGATCGTTGAGTGCTGTAATGACCCGTCCAATGTATAAACTGACCGAGCCAGTTGCGATACCCCACTGCCGTGCAATGCTATGCACTGATCGGCCACTTCCATCGTGAGCTAACCGTTCCAGGGTACAGGCTAGCTGAAGCCACACGGGTCTTTGCTTACGTCCACGGCCTTTAAGCTTAAACACGTCGTGCTTTGCAATCTTTTTAACCAGCAATTTGAAAGACTCTTTCTTCATACGTACTATACGCCGAAATTCAGTATTATTCCACGAAAAGAAAAAAGACATGTATTCTGTAAGCTGAGGAATGCTTCGACGTGGGTTGAGATATCGATAACTCTCGATTCCTTTAACGAGTTGCATCAGTTCGTCGATTTCTCCTTGAGTGTAATAATATTCTCGAGATCCAGTCAACATAGATGCTTTACGAAATTCTAATGTTCTGATTGTTGAATGAATTCGTTTAAGTGCACGCTTTTTTTGTGAAAATTTCACCATCTTCTGAATAATTGAATGAAGTTACAAAAACAGAAAAAAAAATCCCACAGGCTATTTTGCAGGTACAACTTAAGAACACAAACAATACTTTATATTATTGGTCAGCTATTGTATAAAGAAAATTAATTGGTTCTGTAATTTAAACTGTGAAATCGTCGTTTTTATCAAATCGTCGAAAATTTCGCAGTTTTCAAAATCGATTTTTTAATTTTTGAAACCCCCTATTATATTGAAATCTGTCATTCTTCTTTAGTATTTATCATATATCAACAAATCATATGGATAATAGATTGACCTCCAATATAAAACTAGTGCTTCCATCATTTGTACAAATAAAGCATTTATTTAAACCTTATATTCTTATAGCTTCGCCACATACACAATAGATCGCTATATATATCCAAAAGTGTATTAGTTCAACGGTTTTGTTTTTGTAACATTTGTACAAACATTCCACGCCCAATCCTATTTAAAAAAAAAAGCATGTAAAGTTTTTTCATGTTGCTTTTTCCTATCCCAGGCCTTTTTTTTTTTTTTTTTTTTTTTTCTGTCTCTGTCTCTCTCCTGCAAATTTAAAATGGTCAAATCCAAAAAACGAAGAGCATCCTCAAGTATATTCCCCTTTTTATCATTCCTTGATAGATTCTATAATGCCCAACAAAACAACAACAGGAGTAATAACACAGCAATA
Organism: Phascolomyces articulosus; assembly: GCA_025677815.1. Taxonomy (NCBI): domain Eukaryota; kingdom Fungi; phylum Mucoromycota; class Mucoromycetes; order Mucorales; family Lichtheimiaceae; genus Phascolomyces; species Phascolomyces articulosus. The sequence goes on from JAIXMP010000049.1 coordinate 186,363, forward strand.
ATTAAAAAAAGCACATCTGCAGGATCGATCTATGAACACGAACGTCAACAGCGTATGATGATTCCAGATGAACAACAGTGTATTCATTATTATCACGAGATAACCATACTCATGGATCGACTCTCGGTACAGTTAGATAAAGAGACGGCTGATAATTATGATGATATTCATAATAATAAAAATGATAATGATATTTTAAAAACAAGTAACCAAGGACAACGTCGACAATTATCAGTTGTAAAAAAGTATGCTCAGCACATATTGGTATCACCACGAGGATCTTGGCGCCAACCAAAACAACAAAGGCAGCAAATGAAAGAATCAACCCTACAGTACGACGGGTTGTCATCATCTATTATTAAACGGCTTTATCAGATTCTTCCACCGGAAATACTTTATCTAATTCTTGTATATCTTGACCCAAAGGATATCGTCGAACTTACGGGCATCAGTCAAGGCTGGTTTCATTATATGGTACAGTGGCCCGAGTTTTGGGAATTGGCCTCCTCTGTGATACCAAGATTAAATCAATCCAAACTGAATACTTTGCTTTATCATAATATCAATGAAGATGATCCAGTAGTGGTCTCTGAAATACATTTGGGTGGTCCCATAAAGATTCATTTTTTGGATAACGTTTTAAAATGTTTAATTGATTCACATCATCCCAGTCTGACAAAGCTTAGTAAGTATTAAATAATTGCTATTATAAAAATATATAGGTTTCAGGGTAAAATAAAGGAGATCGTTGCGTTTGGGATATAATAAACGCTTTACTTATTACAGTATATATTCTACTTTCTCCTCATGATGTTGTTACAGTTTTCAGTAAATTGAATTTGAGGGATTATCATGATATTCAAATTTTTCAAACCATCATGCGCCTGGTACAAGTGATAAAATCAAAACGGAGTCAATTAAAGCAAGTCGAATTCATTGATTGCGATTTTCCAGCCCATATAGTCGTGAACAATATCATGTCTGTATGTTCCAAAATGGAACGTATCACTTTTTCGGTCATTGACAACCCTCCTGTAGATGCTCGATATGGTAATCTTACAACAGCAACTTTGCCCTCTAACACAACAACAAACACGGTGGGTCGCACGATTAATATGCGTAACAGCCCATTGTTAATCGAAAATTATGCATCCTTGACCTATCTTCAATTTGCATTCCAATCTTATGATGGAGGAATGGATGATTGTACGTGTATGACAATTCAATTATGTAGTATTTTACGTAGATGTCCTCATCTTGTCCATCTCTTTTTGGAATCCGGTGGAGCAGTTCGTCATGGTGAATGTATTGATCAAGTATTATTTTATTGCCCTCGACTAGAAACGCTGGTGCTAAGTCCAAATGCAGAGATGCCACCATCTATCTTGGATCAAAGGATGAATCACAACGACATCAACGATAATTATGATAACGTGGCTCATATTGAAAAGAGAAAATTAAAAAATCTTGTCATGGTGGGTGGTGATATCAAATTAACGCCACAACACTTGATTAAAATGTATCAAAAGTACCATACCACATTGGAATTACTCTACCTACAATACAATGGCGAATGGAGCGAACCTATCTCTTTATCCGAATTGGCACGTCTAGGTACACCAAGATTACGTGAATTTCGATTAAAAAGTGATATTCAAAGATCCAGTTACAATGAAATCGAACCTAGTCTGCAACGATGGAAAAAAGCACACCGACCTATACAACAAGCATTGGAAAATTTCTTTTCATCTTCATCTGACTGTAAAAATTTACAAGTGATTCAATTGACCAATAAATATCCCATACGTGCTCGTGCTGAAGCTGATTGTCATATACATGTGGATGATCCTGTCTTGGAAGCAATTGCCAAGAATTGTTCACGGCTTCGATACATGGATTTGACCGGTGTTTGTGACTATTCATATCCTGATGGTCTAGTCCAATTTGCGACGATCCTTGGAACACAACAACAACAACTTCAACTGGGTTATTTAAAGTTATATGTAGGAGATTCTACGGACGTTGCATTGGAGATGGTTCAACAACTTTCAACTTTGAAGGAATTCCATATTGTTCCAAGATATCCTTTTCAGCGTCATACTTTAGCTGATAGGTTTGAATTAAGTTCTGTACCTCTATTAATGAGAGATCGTGGAGGCACTTTGACGGTAGGTGGTATAATACCGCACACACATTAAAAGATATATATGAACTATATCTGCCCTCCACTTTTTTTTTTTGACATTTTCTATGTTTCTGCATTCTATATATCATAAATACTCTCTGCACCTTTATTTAAAACGTTGGGCCTAATTAGATGTAAAAACTACTTTATTTTCTGTAATATTATATTATAGCGTGACTTTTTACTACGTTGTGGATTATTGTCAACGTGGTCTTATTACTTGTATATACTCTAAAAATGAATTGATTTATTGCTCCCATCATTTATAACATTAATAATAAAAGAAAAGCATAAAATACTATACACATCATCAATGTCTTATTAGATAGAGTTTGGGCTTTGCTTAATACTTAAAGCTAATAGTATGCAAGTGTTGACACTATTGTATATAATGTGTTTCAAATAGATATATTAATCAAACCTATAGAGATGGATAGGGACTTTCTAGCCAGCTATAATATACTTTTCATCATAACCCACATTGCTAAGCAGATAAGCAAATATGCGCTACCATTCTATAGAGAATTTTTTTTTCTATATTGTAATATCTTAGAAAAAATAGGTTCGGTATATATTTGAAGATGTAAAATAATCCTCGCTGATATTGCGTTTAAAATTAATGAAGATTAATGATTTTATTGTCCAGTAATGAAAAGAAAAAGGAAAGGACTCAAAGAGAAGAATACTATAAAGCAACAGGATATTGTCATATAGAAAGTAAAAAGGAACTTTTCACTTATGTTAGAATTTATCCAAAAAGACATTTGCAATTCAATAAAAATCATTTTTCTTCAAGGTCAAAATTTGTATTGAAAAAGAATTTGCTTCTCAGTAAATGTTGATATAGCAATCCAAAAATAATATAAAAACTATAGATAATCAAGCTATTTATTGAATTATTAATTAACATATGTTTTTTTATATATGACTTTTTGAGTGAATTTCGTCATATATACGTACTTTCAAATAAAGAATGAAAAAGAAATATGGAAGGGACAGTAATACATAAAACATGCCTACGTACTATAGTAATTTCTGTAGACCGTTCCATATTTTAGGTATTCTGACAAAGAAATTTTCATTTTTGAACTGCGCATTTACCAAATTGCACCTCAATCTTGGCTTTGGTCTATCGTCATGTCAACTCCATTGGCAACTCCTGAAGAAGGTAAGATCGAGTTGCTATGGAAACAGGCTTTGCATTATTTAAACAGCATGAAGGAGTAAAGGGCTAATGTTTGTTATGTTTGATAGTAATAAAGGAATACATTCAAAATCAAGAACATCATCCTTTGACCTTAGCCAAATTTATTGAAGCAAAAAAAACGTACATCGTTTCCAACATAGTTAGAGGACATGACTATAAATCATTCTGGTCAGCGCTCTTTTTAAAAATGGTTGACAGTAACAACATGGTTTTAGTACGTAACTAGGAAACAGAAAACATATATGGCTGTTTGTTAAAAAGAATATTTTGATATGACACTGTATTATACGAGGTGGTTGTGCATTAGCCGTTATGCATTTGTCGCGTCAAATGTGTATTTGGGAAAATACACATCGCGCCAACTTGAATACCAGTGCCAATTGTTGGACAAAAATATTAAATTATACATATTATACATAATGTAGGAAAAATCCAAACCAAACTGGAACGATATTGAAAGAGCCATAACACAAAATACAAACTCTGCACAACCACCACAAACATCTTCTGTCTCTATAAATACAGAGAGCAGCAACAACAACAGCAGCAGCAGCAACAACAACAACAGTAGCAACGCAATTAAGTTGACAGAAAAGGATCTCCAAAATTTCAGGGAATTGTTTGAAAAGTTGGATGAAGAATCCTTTTGGGTCTTATCCACGGGCACTGTTGTCGAAATTCAAATGAAAAAGTTTGCCCTTAACTGCACTCATGAACAGTAAGTTTTTGTACTATTTATTTGTTTTGATTTCCTTGATTTTCTTTTCTTTTACGACATATACATTTCTAACCATATAAATAACTATATTATAGTCCATCACATTCGTTGATCCTGGATACTACCGATAGATCGTGGAGATCGTATTTCACAGATAAAGAATTGGAAGAAATTGAAAAAGAAAACCAACCGACGATCCGTCCATTACCACCACAAGTGGTCGAATATTTGAATCATTATGCATCATATGTAAATTATTATCATTAATATATACATATATTGGCAGCCATTGGTTGTGTTTTGGGTTGGTAAAAAAAAGGGTTTTTAATTAACTTTAATTCATTCTATAGAAAACTATGGATGATATTTGGGAAGAGAGTACCAAGTATAACTTCCACCCCAACCGAGAACCACTCTTACACTGAGTTCATACATCGGTCACGCGTTGTATTGATTCATTATTGTTAAAGGTCCATGAAAACTATAAATCAGAGGCGGATCTGATGAAGAGACTGTGGGTGTTGATCGACTGTTGCTATGACTATGGTGCATTGGATGCCATCTGATGTGTGTTTTTCTCTGCGGATCCCATAAAAAAAATTGAGAATAAGAATGGCTTGATGCCTCATTTGATTAATGCTTTTGTTTTATTTAATTTTTAGTGGCGAATATGTTTCCAAAGCTACAACTGAATGTGCCAATGCTGATAGATCCATAAGTGCTGCCCAGGCCATGTCACGAAGAAAAATTGGGACAAAAACAGATCTTTTGTTTACTACTCAATTTTTTGAATTTGGAACGTGTGAAGCCAGCAAAACTACAGATATCACTAGCACGAAAACATTACAAGAGGCAGGCATAAAAATTCCCCGAACATTGAAAGATATGCTATATGTTTTATCCAACGAGTGCCCCACGCAGTTAAAAACATGCGGATTGGCGATTTCCGGTAAGTCATATTCTTTTCGTAGGAAATAATTTATGGTTATATAAATTTGAGTAAAAGGTGATTGCTAATGCCCGTATTGGTTTATATACAGGCTTGAATATTTTACCTATAGTGATGGACTCGCCAAAAGGGTATGTTGCTCGGGTGAATCGCCCACAACGTTTTTTCCATCATCCATCCAATGAATCGAATTTCTACAAGAATATGACAACCATTTTGAAAATCATACTGAACATGAAGATGATGATGAGTGAGGTGGTTGAAGTTATTGACAATACACCAGATGATACTTCTTTTGGATCCCGACGAGTACTAGTTTTGCCTAAATCATTTATCCCTGAAATCAAAACATCAAAAAAGCGAAAGTTTGGTAGTATGAACTCTGCTCCGTCAACGGTGTAATCACGTATCATTTCTTTTAACATTATCAGTCTTCATGCATCTCACCTTCTATTTTTACAAAATTCATACATTATCTTCTTCCATCACACATTCCCAATTATCAAACTACATATTTTTTTTCATTTGTGTAAATTACCTGTATATCCTTTTATTATTATGTTACCATATTTGACTATTTGTATATATAATGCTTGTGTATCATTTTTATTATTATATTTGTATTTTTTTTTCTATTTTCATTCCTTTAAGCTCTAATACTGAACAGTATTCTTATAATAATACCCAAAATCTCAAATTCTACATCCAAAAACAAAGATTATACTATTCTGCAGTCTTCAAGTATTTTTATATTATGTGTAGCCTTGCTGAAGCCTACTGCTTTAAGTAAAGTATTTGGGGATATATTTGTCTTTATATATGCTATCGCAGAGAAAGATACCCAGTGTGTATAAAGATATTACAGAAAACGCCCTGTATATGTGGGTACTTGAATGCTGTCTTTTAGAAATCATATCCGGAAGGGAAAAGATGTTTTTACATCTTGTTTTTCTCATTTTCTTCATTGATATTCATAATATATTTGGTGTTTGCTTTTGCTCTTCTTTACCATGATATTCCTCCATCATATCTTTAAGATATCTGTCAAGCATTGAGCAATAATCTTACCACTAAACAAGTTCAACAACAAGAAAGGGTTGGGATTGTGGCTTTATCCGAGATGCCATAGAGATGCTTGCTTTTGCCAATACTCTACATTTCCAAGATAAAATAAGTCTACCTTTATGTAAATAAAATAGTAATCTACCTTAATGAAACCAAAAAAGATGTTATTGATACTCATCTATCTGCACTTTATTATGTGGATTTGGCGTTTGCTAGTCATGTTATGCGTGTGTGATTGTTGAAGTTAGGAATGGGAAAATAGGGATATATAGTATAGAGAAGTATGCCTCTTTCCTGATGACGGCGGTGTGGTAGATAAAGTTGCTACTTTTCCTGGTAGCAGCTGTTCTTTTACAAGACAGTACCAGAGAAAAGTATAAGAATAGTAGTCAATAAAATCAAAACAATGGCAGATATATGGAGGTAACAAAAAGCCATTTAATGTGCCATTACTAGATGACCATCAAACGAACTATACGCCTTTGTCATCGGCATGTGACGGATCGAGAGCTAAACAAACTAGAAGCTGCAAATTTTCCTGTGCTAAACACTGCAAATCACCCATGAAAAAGAATGTGGTAACCGTTACGGATTAGCGAGAGAGACTATTGTAGCAATCCTTCCATTTGTTATTTAGAGACATGTTTGATTTTACTAGATGGATAATAGCTCACGTAATTCGTGATATTTCAATTGTCACAAGATCATCCTACTTACATAGATAAAGCGAAAAGAATATATGTGATGCCTCTGTCATTTTGGAAGGTGATAATAGACATAGTAAAGGAGAAGGTTCGTCTTTGCACACTCTTCTAACAGAATTATGCAAAGAAACAAAGAATCAAATCAGTAGGACGACCTACTATCATTAAAAGATGAACCATTCACTCTTTAATATGCTCAATCGTATACTCCATATGGGCAGTAATATATTTCTCCATGGATTAAAGTGAGCAATTCATTGATTAATTAATTATATTAGCACGTAACGTTACCTATTTATTATAGATGAAAACTTTGAGAGAAGAAAATGAGATGGTTTCTGATACCTATCCAAAAAATTGAAATAAGTATTTGGGTATCAGATAGGTGATATTCTGAATTAAAACAAAACCTCAAGGTAAACACTTCAAAATGAATCATTATATAGCTAGTTTGATAGAAATATATCGTATGCTATAATTTATTTTTTATATTTATTTATCATAACACTCTTTGTATAACAGGAATAAAGAAAGAAATCGGGTATCAGGGGTAATATTTTGTGAATCACGAAAAAGAAAATGAGTACTCTATATATCATTTTAGGTGTCGAGAAGAATATACCCTGAGTTGCTTTCGGATAACAGATTTTTTATAAAGTACACCGCAATAGAATTTTTGTGTATTGGAAACTTTCGTTTATTGGTATTTTGGATTGTATTGGGTAAGTCATTTCGAATTAGGTACGTGGGCTGGTTTTTTGGGGGCGATATGTGGAAAAACTACGCCAATAAAAAACTATAAAGTTACGGCACAAGCCAAATCGCACCAAATACGAGCTTTGTATATTGAGAAATTGACTGTGTAATACCAAATATATTGAGGCAATCAGTAATTCTGCTTTCTCAAATGATACGTTATTTATTAATTAAAATAAATTCATCCTACAAAAGTAAAAATCAGAGAGTAAATGTTACCTATTATTCACTTGTTTTAGTTCCAAATAAACTTCCTCTCAAGATCTACAAGCTAAAAGGTACGTCCATTTTTTATTACGTGATATCTGTTACGATATTCCTTCATGAAAATCTATGGATAAACCACGTTATATTTGTAGTTTCTTAACCCAAAACCGGTGTAATTAGTGGTCAAGTTCGTTTTTAGTGAGTAGTTCAATATAAGAAAACGCATAACCAGAGAGGAACGCCGGAAGTTACTACCCAACCGACATTCAAATCTGGCTATACTCGGACGATAACCAAGTTACTACCCAAGGTGCGTGTCCTTTAAAACAATAATAATAATAGAAAAAGAAAAGAAAAGAAAAAAGTCGCACACACTGACCTTACAACTATTCGAATTCTTGTCAAAACTAAGAATCAAATCAAACACATGACTAATCCTTTAAATAGTGCCCATAAAAACAATAATCAGCAATTATATAATAATCAAAACCACATTCCTGTTTAACTTACTTCAATGGTCGCCATAATAACTAAAGTTGGCACTGGGGCATTGGATGCGAAAAGCTTGGAAAATATTGAATTGAAGGTTATTTTTGCATGAGTTTTTATCAAGTCGCAGTATTTAGATCTTCACACAAGTTTAGCCGCTGATGGTACATAAATTTAATAGTCTCAGCTTTAAATTATTCAGTCACTTTAAACCGAATGATCCTGTTTCGACATGAGTGAGAGATTTTTCACTTGCAGGCTTTTTAACTTTCATAATTAGTCCTTTTATTTTAAAGCATGGTAATACATAATTCGCCTTAAAATTGAAGGACTCCCAAAATATGCACTTCTACATAGAGTCTTAATGATGCACCCAGAATTTTTCGCTACATGTCCTCGTTATTAAACCCATTAATATCACTGTCACCTTGGAAAAAAGATATTCATAGATGCAAAAAAAAATCTACTTTGAATATATTTTGAATATATCTTGAATATTTTTCATTATTGGAAAGGCAAAAATATTCAAAAAAAAATATGCATATTCAAAAGATGTTTAAATTTGAGGTATGTTGCACATACAAACATTTGAATATATTCAGAATATTTTTTTTCTACTGTAAAATTGCGTTATTGTTGCTGCTGTTGTTGTTTCTGTCTATATTTATAGATGCAGAAGAAGTTTGTAGTAGTTGTGTGGTGTTTGTGTTTTGTGTTATGGCCCTTTCAATAATACTCCAGTTTGGTTTGGATTTTTCCTACATTATGTATAAACATGTATAATTTAATATTTTTGCTCAACAATTGACACTGATATTCAAGTTGGCGCAATGTGTATTCTCCCAAATACGCATTTGATGCGACGAATGCATAACGGCTAATGCACAACCACCTTGTATAATACAGTGCTATGTCAAAATATTCTTTTTAACAAAAAACCATATATGTTTTCTGTTTTCTAGTTACATACTAAAACCATGATTTATAGTGATGTCCTCTAACCACGTTAGAAACGATGTACGTTTTTTTTTCGTCAGAATAAGTTTGACTAAGGCCAAAGGATGGTGTTCTTGATTTTTGATCGGTTATGAAGGTGAAGGCAAGTGATACATTAGTTGAGAATGATACACAGCATGATGATATAATATTGTTTTCTGTTGTAAATAGCTAACTGTCCCGCTGAACCGATGGAAGATTTTGACACGATCTTCTTAGTCAAGCAGAAATGGAATGGCAAAGAACCCACTGGTGGAGCTCAACCGCTTTTCCTGTTTGGCTCCTCTGAGAATCAAATAATAGTCGATTTTAAAATTAAATAGCTCTTGCTTTCTTTATTTTAGAGCTTGAACATAATCATTTATTTGTCGAAATCACTTATAGAGTCCACGACATTTATGCGTGGCAAAAACACTGCCGAAAAAGTTAATCTTATTGAAAATTTGCAGGACGCTGCTGACACGTATATTTTTGAATTGCTAACGTTTTGAGCACCTTTTTCATAATATGACAACTGCATCTCCAATTTCAAGCATTACACCAAGTCAATTTAGCGTTGCTCATTGGGAGACCATTAAGCAGATTCATCGCACTTCATGTGAGGAAATCTCGGCCGGAAGATACAAGCCAGCCTTAGGAGCCCGCGAACTATTCGCTAAGTTTGCTGGTATCTCAACTGGGTCAGCAGGAAAGGCTATTCGAATCTGTAAGGCTGATGAGAAGAAGGTGATTTCATCGAAGCTTGGTCGGCCAAAGAAGGAAATTTTACGACAGGAATACAATCTTGTACGCGAGTATATTGGTGAACGCAATGCAAAAGACATAGTTCCAACCTATTTAAAATACGTTACTGTTTTTTTTTTTTTTTTTTTTTGCGAAAGAATAGATATTCATACTCGAAATGCACTGTACAAAGGTACCTTACCAAGATGAACTTCAAGTTTGGAAAGGGTAACAAGCTCAATATCATGCATGATACTCCAGCAAATATTGGAAATCTAAACGCCAACAATATGTCTATAATCCCAGAGGTTTTTCTTGATGAATCGTATGTGCATTTAGATCACCACAGCAAGCAAACATGATTTGTACCAGGAATGGATATGAGGGAGTCGGGACGTAAGCCTATGTTGGTGATTTTTGGTGCTTTTATTACATTTCGACAAGATAACCGCATGATCTTTGAATTGGTGTTAAAGAACTTATAAAAAAAGTAGATGGACTAACTCGCTCCCCAATATGGCCTACATATGAAATTGCTAGTGAGTGTGGACTGAAGTAAGAAATACCCCACCTTATCATTGTGAACTACAGCCTATTGAACGTGTACGGGGTATTGTAAAAAATCGAATTGCTTTTGATCCAGAAGAAAATCCCACTGGTGGTTCCGTCAGAACCAGTGATATGAAATTCAATATCAAACAAATCCAAAATTTATCAAGCTGAAGAGCGGTCAACAAAATTTAGTTTAGTCTCATTTTATGTATTATTGTCACCTCTTTTTTTTATTTCTTTTTCTTATCTTTTGATTCTTTATCTGTAAAACAGTATTGACCCCTCGAAGTATGTATATGAAGAAAATCCCCAAAAGTTATATCAAAGGAACATCTATTAATAATGAAATAAATAGCTTGATTGTTCATAGTTTTTATTTTGTTATCGGACTGCCATATCACCAGGCTTTTGCAGGAATTTGCAAGAATTGATCATGCTGCTCTTCGGTCTGTCTGGAACAAAGCTGTTGATCAGTGTAAAGTATACCATGATGGGTATGAAAATGATCGTGTTTTGTAGGTCCTTTTCAAGAGGTTGGTGATCCTGATATCTGTAATGAAGAAGAATATTTTTTTTGAAAATTTTGTGTCCTAAATGCTTCTCATATATGAAAATAACTAACAATTACTGTATTTGATCCCAATTTTTTATAAAAGCTCGTTCAGAATGTAAACTATATGTTGCTTAAGTTTGAAGGAAAAAGAACAAAAAATGATAGAGTATTATGAATTTGAATTTTGCCACGAATTAATGTCGCGGACTCTATATCAGCTACAGTAACACCACCCACTATCACTTCAATTAGCGCAGTTCCACCTGGATCTGTTACATCCACACCAGTTCCATTTACATCAGCTTCATCTACACCCAATATTGATAACGACGAGAATGAAGAAAATGAAGGTGAAGATACTATTGGATCGAAACGATTAAATGATTCCTTATTGGTTAGAATAAGTAGAACATTTTTAGTTAATTCGTTGCCCTTGTCACTACTGTTGCTTACTATTTCTTTGATTCGTTGCTCTTTGTCCCTTTTAGGAATTGGATAATAGTTTTGACAAACATAAACGTCAAACACTACATCATCGATTATATGGTGGAAGTTTATCGAACCTGGCAACCACAAACTCACTGGAAATTTGGTACATTGGATATCACTGAAAAACTTCAACTATTTCGAAATCGGTTAATCCTTCTTTCCGGAGCCAAACACAGTTTATCGGACAACCGTGACTTATCATTTAGTAATGTTTTTGTAATTACTCCATATCAACCAACCTCATGTTTACATCGATTTGAACCAAATTTTACAAAGAAATCGTCAAGAATATTAAACGAAAAGAATGCTGACCAGATTTGCCATTTCCTGTATGAACCGGGCGTGGTATGGTAGATCAAATGATTGGTCGAAGCAACAGTCTTCCGGTCAGAAAATTGTATGTAATGGTACGCCATTTTGGAGATGCATCTGACACTGCTTTCGAAGAAGATGATTATGATGACGAAGACGAAGAAAAAGAACACAACATCAATAATAATGGACACGCCAACTACAATGAGTTTGTTGTTTTATTATTGACAACGAACATACTTTATTCTCTTATTGGAATGTTTCAAAACTGGATGCCGGACTGTGTCTTCGAATCAACATTTATTGGACAACATATGTCTCCATTTATGTAACCAGTATTTCAACAGACCTCCGTTCAAGTACGACTGGGAGAAACTCATATCAATGGTAATCCAGAGTCATTATTAGCGGACTATGTTGTTTCATATCAAGCCACAACCAGTGACAAGTTTGACGTGTTGGCGTGTGGGGTCAAACCATGTGGAAAAACATACATTTCTCAACTACAGTCCGATTTCGTGAAATTGGGAAAAGAAATGAAAGATATGTCGGATGCATTATTGGATTATGATGTAAAATCACCACTTGTAGCTGGTATTTTGATTGAAGAAGAACCATGATTACATACTCAATGCGGCTGGTAGAACAGGGATGTTATATATTATACGAACATGGAATGTTGTCGCTTTCGGAATTGCCACAAGATGTTCATAGAATCCCTATTATACTTGAACATTTGATGCAATTAGCAAATTTACTTGAAGATACAACAAGAAAAATTGACGAACGCTCACGATCTGATAAAGCAACACAAGCACAAGTGGATTGGAAACGACCCTTGGCTGGTACTCCAATTCGAACAAACGAACAAAGATAAAAGAAAGAGTTGCACCAAAACCACTACTACACATCGGTCATAACAACACGCTTCTGCTTTATCAACATTATCATCATCTCCTCAAACATTCACATCAACAACTGTCAATGTCCCCATGTCATCACCGCTACCAATTCTAACTGTCGTATTCTAACACTACACCCCATAATAAACATATCGATATTACACAAAAGGCACAGCCTGAACACATACAAATAAGAAAACTTGGATACTCGTGTTTAAAAAAGGAAATTAATGTGATTGCGTAACGATGTACTACCTTCGTATAATCCTCTAAAAAGAAAACGTCAAAGAAGATGTCAAAAATAAAATGCGCAGTCCTAGACTTGTCCTTATAACCACTTTCATAAACGATAGTAATTACCATATCCCAAGGGTCCCGATTCCTCCATCCATAATATAGAATAGTATAAAATAAGTAACTAAGTCCACATCCATTATAGATTAGAAAAAGTATAAATAGTCCATTGTAAATGTAATTGTAGGAAGGTCAATTCAACTTTTATTCAAATCTTTCTAATCATCAAAAACTTATAAACAAGTCTCAAAGAATTTATATTGTCTATTGTTATTTTATTTTATCTACTCAAATTAACTAAATTCCACACTGACAATAATCATTTTACCATTATCTTCTCCAACTTGATTACCTACATATTTCTTCGGAACAATCCCTTTAGTTAAAGGTCCATGAAAACTACAAATCAGAGGTTGGTTTGATGAAGAGGCTGTGGGTGTTGATCGACTGTTGCTATGACTATGGTGCATTGGATTCAATCTGATGTGTGTTTCTCTCTGTGGATCCCATAAAAAAAATTGAGAAAAGAATGGCTTGATGGCTCGTTTGATTAATACTTGTTTTATTTAATTTTTAGTGGCGAATATGTTTCTAAAGCGACAACTGAATGTGCCAATGCTGACAGATCTATAAGTGCTCCCCAGGTTATGTCACGAAGAAAAATTGGAACTAAAGCGGATCTTTTGTTTACTACTCAATTTTTTGAATTTGGAACGTGTGAAGCCGGCAAAACTTCAGATATCACTAGCACAAAGACATTACAAGAGGCAGGCATAAAAATTCCTCGAACATTGAAAGATATGCTATATGTTTTATCTAACGAATGTCCCAACCAATTAAGACAATTAAAAACATGCGGATTGGCGATTTCTGATAAGTCTTATTCTTTGGTAGGAAATAATTTATGGTTATTTAAATTTGAGTAAAAGGTGGGTCCCAGTGTAATATAATTATATATACTTCGATTGTTTCAATTTTCCATTCTCCCTGATAAAATCCACTTCTACCAACCAGCTTTGACAGCTTTCAGGTTCGACACCACTTTTTTTTTATTGGAAAACTAGTCCATAATAAATGTTCTAAATAAGTATAAAAATATATATTATGGGTTAAAAAGTTAAAATATTCAATTTATATGGCCCTGAAAATCTTTAAAGTTGAGGTAAAATTTTGGCGCCTATAAATGAAATACACCCTATTAATGCTAAAACGTAAATAATATACCATAAAAATCAGTGTTTCTTTCTTTGTGCTGTAAGTATAAATTACTGAAAATATGAATAAATGAAAATCATTGGTTTTTTTTTTTGTTTAATCAGATCAAAAATTATGTAATTATTTGTATAATATAAATAAATAATAAAAAAAGGGTACAATAAAAGACAAAATAATAATAATAATAAAGAAAAGAGAGGAATGGGTTCAAGAAAAGCAAAGAAGAAGAGAGGTATCATTTTGTGTTTTTAAAAGACCAAGCGCAGCTGGTCACCAATTTCTTTGATAAGATCAACATCAGATTCATGATAATCGAGATGAATCTCAGAATGATGGCTACTACTATTATTATCCTTATTTTCATCACCATCATTTGGAAGTTGTTGTTTTTCAGAACCTTGTTGTTCCGCGTCTATCACTTTTTGTTGTTCTTGGATTTGAATACTTTTTTCTAATGCATCACAATAGTTTTGATATTTAATAATATCATGGAGGAGATATTTCGATTTGGCTTCCCAATTATTCATTGCTTTGACATGATTATGGGTTCGACTTGGGAACTAAAAAAAAAAAAATAGATAGATTTCTGTGAGCAATCGAATGTATTTTTTTTTAAATGTGATAAGAGTATTTTCTTAAAAAAAAAACGAACCTTGGCTATCATGCGTGTTTTCAGTTCTCGATGACCATTGATTTCATCATCAAGTGCCTTTAAATGTTTTTGAAGTGATTCGTATTGTTCTTTTTCATTCAATGTACTAGAAACAAGAGGGGAGGATGGAGGACGCCAGTCATAGATAGTGATAGCATCTGGATCTTGGAATTGTTGACCATGGACTTGAGCTTCATCTGTATCCAAGTTCACAATCACATCGAATAAACAGGTTCCCCATCCATACTCCATATTACTGACACCACCCGCCAAAGGTTCTTTGCTTTGTCTTGCGGCCCAATAATTACATGTTTGTACCCATTGATTCACTTGATCCAAAGAAGCGGCTTGGAATAAATAAACACCACCATCAGGTTGCTGAATGGCAAATACGTGAGGTCGTTGTCTGTTATAACCGGGAGGTGGAAGGACGTTGGATAATGTATGGTTTAATGGAATAGTACCAATTAATTGAGAATGGGACTATGTAAATGACAGGAAAGAGTTAGCATTGTTATATATATAATTATTTGAACAACAATTCATCAAACGTATAAAGATACTCACTGCCCATTTATTATTGGTGACTCCACCAAAAGAAGCGGAAACTTGGCCGTTGGATTTACTCAATGAATCAGCTAAATTGGCAAAACTGGCACTACTTGCACGAAGCATGGTGCGACGATCTATATCACCACCATTATTACCACCGCCAGAGGATTGAAGTGCATACATTTTCAGTTCCCCTTCTGTGACCACAAGGAAACATTCCTTCCATTCACGATGACGTGCCTTGTGTGTAGCATTTTCAAGTAAATGTTTTCGCATCACAACTCCTTCCTTGATATAAGGTGGTTTATTCGCAAAGAGAGCAGATCCATGTGTATCCATAAAACTGATCATTGGTTGGAAAGTGGGAGAAAGTGTAGATACACGTGCTGCACGAGAACCAAATGAAGTAGCAGAGCTAATCGATGAAAATGATTCACGACGTGGTGATCGTGGTAATGGAGAAGAAGGTCTTGGACCAGAACTTGAACTTGTACGAGGCTAAAATAATCAGGGTACGTGTGTGTTACATTAGTTTTACCCTTATAAAAAATAAAATATAGACTCCTTTTTTCTACACTCTTTACTTTTTCTAGAATAGTCTCTTACCTGAACTTCTTCTGGGAATAGCATACTTTCTCGACCTGATCGTCGAATAATTGATCCAACACTACGCTTCAACCCAACCACACGTTTTCCACCTAATATACTTCCACGTTTCTCGGGAGATTCTTGAAGACTGGATTTTCTTGTCAATGGTTGTAGAATTTGATATTGTTTAACAGAAGAATAAAGTTCCTAATGAATGTCATGTCAGTTATCTTACATTAGCTCCTTTATATACACACATGTATATAAAAATTTACTTTTTTCTCTCATGATGAAACCTTACCTTTAAATAGCCTTCTACTTCTGCTTCCCATTCCCTTGAAAATTCTGGAGAGCCCTTTTCAATTTCAATACAAACAGATTGTTGATCATGTACTGCCGCCATGGTATTACGTATAAATTCTTGCCGAGTCATACGACTATAATTGCCTTGTGCAACATGTAAATCCGTATTCAAAAGCAAAACTGAATAAACAACAGCATAGACCACATCTAAATCCCAGAAACCATTTTTTAATTAGTATATTACTAGATTTACAATTGATAAGAGCAATTTTTGGTTCAAATGTTTACCTGCACTTTTAAGAATGGACCTTGGATTACATGTCCAATATCGATTGGCAAACACTTCAAGAATACGATCAATTTGTTGTGCTTCTGCCTTGAAATAAAGTTTACTACATAATTTTCTATATATTCATATTGCCAAAAATAATATTAACAATAATTCATATTTAATGAGTTCCATGTTCTTTCTCTTTTTATATAAATTTTGAATTTTTTACCTGAAGGCACTATCCAATCGCATATGAGAAAAGGCAAAATTTTCCATATAATGCACCAAAGCATCATTATTGAAAGGTTTCCCTTGACCCAACCATTCTGCAATCTTTTCTCTTGGTACAATCACATCATCTTCATTCCATAAATGGTGTGCTGCTTCTTGAGCTTGTTTATCTGTATGCTCTTTGGGTGGAGGTTTAGGTCGTTGTCCAACATCTCCTAGTTCAGGTGATAAACGGGGATCAAGGACTTGAGCAATTTCTGGATCAGGATCATTCCATGCATCATCCAAAGATTTTGAAAAGTCATCTGATAAAATATTTAATGATCGATTACGTTGATGGGTTGCCTTTTTTTCGGATGATGATTTATCGCCAGTAGTAGTACTAGTAGCATTCGCTGTTGTGGCAGTGGAAGTAGTAGTGACATTGGAATAGATACTGGTGCTTGTAGGTGTATTTCTATCGAGGGGTTTTGGTTCCTTAATTGGTTTTGCTGATGCTGATGCTGATGCTGATGATGATAAAGATGTTGCATTTGTATTATCTTTGATTCTCACACTTCCATTTAATGCTTCCGCTGCCTTATCACGACTTGTTTGTTTATCCGTAGGCGCCAATTCATCATCATTGCTATGTTCTTCTGACTTGTTACCACCATTTTCACTTGCCCATTTAGCAATAGCAGATATACCACTCATACGTTTGTTATTCGCGCTTCCACTATGTCGTTTCCAATTCAACATGGCTTGGGCAATATCTTCCGGTGGAGGTCGACTTCGTCTCTTTTGTTGTCTAGGCATATTGGCTGCTTCTGCTGCTGCTGTAGCTAACATTAAACCACCAGCACTTCCAAAATGTCCACCACTTAAGCGTTTGGTTAATTTGGATTCACCTCGCTCACGTTCAATGTCATCTTGAGATGATCCTGTGGCGTCCACAAATACATCGTCATCATCTTCATCATCATCGTCATCATCGTCATCCTCGTCCTCATCCTCTTCATCACTATCACTTGTATAAGTAGTGTTACTGCTTGTGGCCGTAGTAGAGGGTTCTTCTTTAATCACTCCCATCGGATCACAATGACTATCTCTTCGAAATCCTGTTTTATCCTCTTCAATGGTTTCAATGGTATTGAATGAATCAATACTAGATGTTTCAACAACTGCAGGAGATGATGGATCAAGACTTTTCTGGGGTGCTACGCGTCCAGGTTTTCGTTGCATATTGTTGGCTACTATTTGTGCTAAATTATCTGAAGGAGGAGGTGGGAAATAAGATGGATTAATGGGTTGACAAAATGTATTGGTTTGAGGTGATGAAGAAGGTGGTGGGGATGATATGGAGGAAGATGGAGGAGGTGTTGGTGATAATTCTTGCTGTGAACGATGATATTGATGTCGTTGAGGTTGTTGATGTTGTTGATGTTGCCGTTCATCTTCAATTATATCCATTGTACTTTCACTACCTGAATTATAGGCATCATGGCCAAATGTACTGTAAATAGAATATGCTTTTTTGTTATTGCTGTTGGATGAAGAAACATGCTCATGTTGTGGTCGTGACTGAGAGGATGGTGTTGGTAGTATGCTGGCTGATACGCTTCTACCATTCGAAGGAGGAGGTGTTGGTGGTGCAGTTGTAATCGTGGGTCCAGGGGTAATAGCGATAGCAGTATTTGTTGGAGGAGGAGTATTAGAAGGAGGTGGTGGTGGACGACGGCTTGCTGCAGGACGAGCTAATAGATCGTTAGGGATTCCATTGATATTAAGCGAATCTTGGGATTGAGTAGCACCATTGACAGCTCGCTTTTGAGAATGAGGAGGTGCAGGAGCTAAAGGGATATTGTGTGGATTGGGTGTTCGACTGGCAATGCGTCCATCAACACCTACGGATATAGGTCTTACACGGGGTGAATCATCCATCATATCATCCTCATCTGATGCCTAGAATGATATATTTTTATATAATCCAATTAATAAAAAAAATGATTTAATTTCCTTTCTGCTTTTTTTCTCCTTCTTCTCTCTGAATTTCTTTTCACTTTTTTTTTTTTTTGATATCCTGTATAATTATTTACACCTCCCTTTCTTTTATCCATTTTATGATGATCCAATGATCATACACACATAACATTCTATATAATTACCTTGCTAAGTTTCCTGAAAATTCTACCAAAACCACCCTTAATTGCCCCTTTCTGCGTTGTCTAAATAAAAGTAAATATATGCAATTTGTATTATATGTATATAAATATAAAGATCAATAATACATGTATATATTTAGAGTAAAAAACAAGTTAATTCAAAGTGGGTGCTAATAGGTGTGAATTATTCATCCATCCCCTCGATTTATACTTTAATTGACAATCAGAGTAATGTACCTTTTTTTGTACTGCATCATCAGGTGTAGCAGCATCCATTAACGGATTATAATGTTGAGAATTCATACTTGCCACCATGGAAGTATGTCTTGGTCTACTACCGCCATGACTACTAGTATGAGATGATGAAGAGGAGGATACAAATTTATGATGATGGTGATCATCCTCTGCCACAGGTTTACGTCGAACTCTTTGATCTATATTATTACTTTGAGATAATGGATAAGTCTCATATCTTGGTATAGATGTTTGAGATGAAGTAGGTGTATTAGTTAAAGAGGAGGAAGGTGTCATTGTATGTCTTTGCCGAGATCCAGCTTGTTGAGGTGGTGGAGGTAATGGTTGATCATAGTGAGGAGGTCTACTAGAATGTTGTTGTTGTTGCTGTGGTTGTGGTTGTGGTGGAGGACTTGGAGAAGGTGACTGACGGAAACGAGATAAAAAGTTTTTTGAAGGTTTTGGAGATGGAGATGACAAGTCAGTAGAAGAGCTATGACTATGGTTGTGATAACTTGACTGCGGAGCTGTTGTTGATAAGGAACGTTTTCTATGCTGGTCTTTATTATGGTGGTGGCGTTGTTCCATCGAATCACCATGAACAGCATGAGAAGAAGGAGGTGGTACGATTCGAGAATTAGGTAGCATGTAAATATATGTAGTGGTATATAAGAATAAGAATAGGAATTAAGGATAGTAGTAATAATAATAAAAATATTAATAATAATAATAAATAATAAAAGAAAAAAAAAGAAAAGAAAAGAAAAGAAAACGAAAGGTTGTGTATAATAACCCAAATAAGAATTATAATTGAAAGGAAGAAGAAGCGTGTTGTGTGTTGTGATGTTGCAGGTACCACAACGCTTCAGGGTGTATCTTTTGTTTAACTACCTATTTAATTTGATTATTATAAAAAAATATTGGTTCGTGTAACAACATCCATCATTTTATTGAAGACTTGCGCTTTTGGGGTTCAATTCCACATGGTAAAAAAACATCCTACTCTATTATTTTATATTTTTATGACTATAGCTATGGGCTATTATTACAATTATTAATTAACATAACGTCTACGCATAGCACGATATTTTCTTAAGTAGTACAGTGTTTCTAGTTCTAAATAATCATTCATATAAAGTGTGTTTAGTTTTTCTTATTCCTTTTTTCCACGTTTATTTTTTCTTATAATTTTACCTTTGCAAACATATTCACCTAAAGCGATCGATTTTTTGATTTCTTCTTCATCCGTCAAGTCGCGCTTTTTCATAAACGCCGATTTAAGTCGAGGTCTGAAAAAGTTCTCGTAACCTAATGGATATTCTCGACCCAAATACGCAAGCTTATCATATCCATTTAGTCATTTTACGTATCTCTTTATTTTTATCTCTTTTTTTTCAGTTTTTCAGTATGTTATATAAAAACCACGCGTTTTTTTTGTTGTGGTCTTCGTTGTTGTTTATTTTATTACCTGTTTATAAAGTGCAATGACTTGAGGTCGTAATGGACTTGTCGTCATTTGTATAAGTATATGTTTATATTGATATAAAGTGTGGCGTGTGTTAAGAAGAAGAATAAAAAAAAAAGAGAGGAAAGAGCTGTTTGGTAATAAAAAAAGAGTGTGGGGAAAAAAAGAGCGTCTGTTGCTACATTTTTGGGCTGACTTTTTATAAAAACGCATAGAATTATTTCTGTCATTCTAAATAACTTTATCAAGGTGAAATTTAAAAGAAAACACCTATTAAGCGATAGTTGTTCTGGTTATGTTTATTCTTTAAGCTTTTTATCCATATACAGAAAAAGAAAAATATCGAGATAATTCTATAAAGATTACGACTGTCAAAATCTGCACGCGCTTTTTCATCATCACTTATTATATTTCTTTATATATACAGGCAGCATGCGAAACGCTAAAAAAAGATCAGATATGTGCCACGGCTTAATGGTGAGATGCATAACTTCTATCATGCATAATAAAAGGAACTACAGAAACAGAAAATGGTTTCATTGATCTTTCTATGTAGTTAGCTGTTATAGTAATCCATTGTAAATCTAGTTTAAATTAGCTACTACTACTACTACTAACTACTATACGGTATTTTAATGCACAGGAGTTACAGGTATTCTCGTCGTATATAGAATACCGATACATCGCATCAGTTATATCTATATCTATTTTCGTTTTGACACGCCCGCTATGTAACATAATTCAGTACTATATTATTGATGTGAAAATAGTTAGATGTCGTGGCGATATGCTACTCTGAATATCATTTTGTTTTATAATATCAGACATCCTTTCTACGTACATACAAATACAAGTATAAAACATATTGTTGTAAATACACATGCTGTCAATGCTGTTTCTAGTTAAATTTTATAAAAACACGGCTTTTTTATGATCATTATATATATAACAACTCAACATCTTGACCTTCAGCCATTCCTAGTGATTGATAAAAAAAAATATAACGTGTACGGTGATAATGATCATTACATATAAAGTTCCATGAAGGATTACGATGTAATTTGTAGTGTCTTGCAAGAGAAGGTACTCTATTAGATGTTCGCATGGGTAGAAAGATAGTCAATAATTACTAAAAAAAGACTTGTAAGCATATGTGCACATCACACTGTACCACCTTCCCTTGATTCGAAACTGACAACATAAAAGCAGTTGGAATAAAAACGAATCTTCCTTTTCAAAAGATGCTCAATGGATCATCCAATAGCGATAAAAGAATATAACAGTAGCTTGGGTGTTGAAAAGTGTTACAGCACGAAATATATAACAATGTAATTCTTAAACTCGATTTTACCAAAAGTTTAGAACGCCAGATAGAAAGAATTAAATATGTAACTAAAACATATATTCATGCCCAACACTAGCAGTTTAGAATAACGTATGTCCATCATGGATTGAACAAAAAAAAAGCCATCACCAATAATCACAGAGGAAGTTAATATCATCAACACCAACAATAATATCTTGCCTATTACAGCAACCAGGCATATCACACATCCCAAACCCATCCTAATCCAAACTCCCTCAAAAAAGCAAGAAAACATATATATATAGAGAGAAAGAACTGAACAAAATTTCGTGGTTCGTTATTGTTTTCGCATATATATTTATTATATGATGCAACCCATAATAATAAAGACGATAGAGTAATTTATGATCTGGGCTTTTCCTTCTTTTCCTTGTACAAAGCAAGCAAAGAGACACCGGCGACCTTGACGACCTTGAAACGGACACCAGGAATATCACCAATGGCACGACCCTTACGACCGAAACCGGCAATAAGGACTTCGTCGTTTTCGTCGACATAGTTCAAACAACCGTCATTGGGAACGAAAGCGGTGACCTTCTTGCCGTTCTTGATAAGTTGGACACGAACACACTTACGAATAGCAGAGTTAGGTTGCTTGGCTTCAACACCACTATAATAATTTAAATTATTTTTAAAGAATTAGTTTAAGTCCACATTTTGGGGATATGATATAGATCGATTTATGGTGTTTTCCATTGGTAGATGTTCTCGAGGTGGTTGTTGATATATAGAGAGAGAATGTAAGGAAAGAAAGCTTACATCTTTTCAAGGACAATGCCCTTGGCGTGAGAAGCACCGCCAAATGGATTGGAGCGGAAAGCAGTACCAAGGGCACGCTTCTTGTATTGCTTATCGGCCCAACGTTGTTCGCGACGGTGGAATCGAAGCTTACGGGCTGCGTTCAAACCTCTAGGCTGTCCCTTACCTATTCATTTATAATTTATAATTTCAATGAGGGGAAAAAAAATCAATTAATAAAAAAAATCAACATTGAAAAAGGAGCATTGGGAAATAGTTCGTATTGATATATATGGTGTTAATCCCCTCTATCCAATTTTTTTTCAATAATGAAAAAAATAACATTCGTTCGTTTTCTTCGATTCCATTTCATGTCAATACTATGGATGGAATGTATGTATGTATGGATAGGGTAAGGGGATGGATGGATGGATTAGTTCTATGGACACGTACCCATGATGGATGATTTTCAAAAGAGGGGGTATCACTGGTTGCAAGAAGTCCATCCATCCAAATGGGCGGCCGTTGGACGAAACTCCGTCGAATTTCGTAGTGGTTAATAATACACCTCATTTTTGCATAAGTGCTTTTTCTTTTTATATTATCCTATTCCTATACTGCTAATCTATCCTTTCTTTTTTCCAGCTTTTCGTCATTTGATAGTCTTTAATGAATTATGTAGAATAAAAGCAATTTAAGTAAATAAACAAAATGATAATTCAATTAAAAAATATGACTTGTTAAATCTGTAACTAAATATTGCCGTATTTAACTATCATTTTGAACAGTTAATGTTAACGTGCATTTGTATATTTTCATTTATGAACAAAACTACATATACGATTTTTTTTTAAAAAAAATCAAAGAGACAGCTTACTCATTTATTGAAAGTTAACGAGAAAAATAACGGTATAATAGATACTTCATGGCACTTTTTCAAGAATGTTGAATATATAAGTACTTGAATTCCAAAAAGGTTTACAAGATAATTTTTCCTTTATTCATTAATGATATCAATATTAATGCTGCTGTTTTCCAATAATAGTATATAGAAGGACAAATCAATCGAAATATTTTGTTTGATAACTATTACAGTAATAGTTGGGCATAAGTATATATAATTTAGGTCATTTTATTCTTATAATTATCATCATATTAGGATGAGTGTATTATTATTTGCTATAGTCGCAAAAAAAACGTATTTTATACACTATCCTTATTCTTTATGATTTATAAAAAGTGCAAAAAACCATTCCAATAAACCATAAATATAGCTTCACAGGAAAAAAAATGCATACGCTTGTTCTTTTTGAATACAACTATTTTGCTCAGGCATAACAAGTTTGCTCTGGCAAGCAAAAAAAATGAAAAAGGAAAGGCGGGGTATGAATTTTGGTGAAAAGATGTCCAAGCTTGGGTAAGTGTTTGATCCTTCTCTTTTCATATCGCCATGGCACCTCAGCAAAAGACCGGTATCGCTATTGGCCTCAACAAGGGCCATATCACCACCCGCCGTGAACTCGCCCAAAAGCATTCCCAAAAGAAGGGTGTACGTATTTTGATTCGAATGGATGGATGGATAGATGGACGATTTTCGATGGATGGATGGTTTTATGGATATATATTTTTTTTATTATTTATCAAAGAATCCTCCATTCAACATTGTTTTTGCCATCCATTGGAATGTCTCCATCTATAACCTCATTTAAAAAAAGCAAAGCACTCAATTGATATTCATTTATTTATTTATTATCATTATTCAATATAAATAGGCTCTCGGTAAGCGTGTTTCTTTCGTCCGCAATGTTGTCCGTGAAGTCACTGGTTTCGCTCCCTATGAACGTCGTGTCATGGAATTGATCAAGAACTCCAAGGACAAGCGTGCCAAGAAGCTCACTAAGAGAAGAGTAATTATTTTTTTTATTATATTGATATATATATATATAGCCCTTCATTTTTTTAAATAGAGGACAATGATACTAATCTTTTTTGTTTTATTATTTATAGCTCGGTACCTACGTTCGCGCCAAGAAGAAAATGGATGAACTTTCTGGTGTCATTGCTGAATCGCGTCGCCACTAAAAACATCAAACGATTCGAATTTTTTTCTTTCGTGTTAATGTAGTCTGTTGTTTGTTTGTGTGGTTTCTATTCGCATTAAAAAACACAACTGTTTTTTTTAAAAAAAATACTTCTCTCTCAAAAGCATTTTATATTTTGTTTGGCTTTTCTTGTTTTTTTACAATTGTTGACAGATTTGATATATAATTTATATTTATGTACCCAAGCATGAGAAAAAGATATACAGAGTGAAAAAGGAAGAGGGAAAGAGAGTATAAAAAAGAAGAGTATAAAAAATAGACATAAGAGGAAAGGAATAAAAAATGGATCGGAAGATGCGGTTTACAAGAATGTGACAAGAGGAGAGGAGAGGATATAACAACGGATTTAAAAATGGCAGATGAAAGAAAAGGATCAGATGAAAAAAGAAGTGTGGGTGGGTGGTAGTGGAATGATAGTAATAATAATAAATGAGAAAAAAAAAGATCAATATTGTTCAGGATGATGTTGCTGCCAGCCTCGTTGACGACGTTGTCTTGAACGCGACATGGATGTATTGGTATTATTTGCCATTTTTCGACGATGTAAACGACAATTAATCCATAAACGATCAAACCAACCACCAGGCATACAGCATGGACACCAGGTCCACCAGAACCCATATCCCCAGAAGCATCGCATACATCCTGGATCTAATTCTATACTTTTCACTGACCCAGCACTACCATGATGATGATGGCCACCCAAGGCACCGCTATGCGAACTGTACCATCGATTGGTGGATGCATGTTGACCATCCACGAGTCCTTGATCAGCATATTCTCGTTCACCATAAAAAGATCCTAAACTATTATCATCATCATCATCCATCATAGCTGTCGTTGCAAATGTAGGATCTGTCATTAACTGAACTGCTTCAGGACCTCCTCCCAAAGAACGTAATATAGAGCCAAGATGTTCATGAATCAATAAACCAGAGAGAAGAAGAAATGATGTCAGTTGAATATCATGCACAAGGTCGAATTTTCTTGGTTGTTCTGTCCATTGAATAAACCGAGAGTCTACAAATTCTGCAATTAGTTTGTCGTTATGGTAACATCTCAAGTCATACGGATGTTGTTTATGTTGATTTTTGGCTGCAGCAGGAACAAGTTGCCATTGATACGTCTTGTGATTAATCCATACAAATGAAAATAATGATGTCGATGTCGTCAAGGTAATCACTTTTTCTAATTGTGTTGATATAAAATCCATGGTATGCCAATCTTTACTTGTTAAAGACCATAATGCTTGTTTTTGTGGACCATAAAGTGTGACATAGGGTAAAAGATGATTGGGTACTGTTACGCGTGCGTGTGTATTACTATGATGTTTCGTCATGTCTGTTGTTGATGGTGAAGTCGGTGTTGTTGGTGTGGCGGTAGCTTTTGTAGTTGTAGCAGAAGTTGTAGAAGTAGCTGCTCTAGTTTGTGTTCGTGTTGTACCATCTTGTTCATTATCTTTTTGAGCGTCATTGGCTATTATTCCGGCACCTTCTTGAAGTACTTTGTACAGAGCCATTTGCGGTCGGTAGAAAATGAGGTCACTTTTATTTTTATCATTTGTTTGAGTATCGGCATTATTATTGTTTTCGTCAATGACGGCTGGTGTACTGGTAGTAATGGGACGACAGATGGTACAAAAGCCGTGGTAATCATCTGTTGATAATACATTGGGATCTTTGGCAATGGTAGGATGATCATACTGCACATTGAGCTCGAGAAGTATGGAACTATTGGTTGTTGGATTGGTACAAGGAGGAGAGGGTGGCATCATGGGGGTAGTATCGGTTTTCATAGGCATAGCTACAGGATAAAGATACTCTTTTCGTTGGTGGACGAGTGGTGGTGGAGCGGCGACAAAGTATTCAGTATTTTTATTCTTTTTATTGATATTATTATCTACAAGCTCATTATTGTTGTTGGGAATGGTAACAACGACTGGAGCAGCATTCGGACCAGCCGATGCAGACGAAGAAAACGCCATGAACTATATATTTTTATATATTTATAAGAGAGTGGGAGAGAGAGAAAGAGGAGTAAGAGGAGGAAATATAAAAAAAATAGTTTACTAAATGAAAAAAATGGGTAACTCCAAAAATAAAAGGTTGTGAGTTTCAATTCGCTCTTCCGTCTCTTTAGGTTGTTATTATATGTGGTGATGAAGATGAATTGGATATGTGGTGATCAATTAAGTTTTCCCTCCCTTTCCAAGTTTAACCGTTTTGGCTCTAAAAAAGACTGCTATTTTTATTAATAGATACCAAGCCCATCACTTCCTAATTTATTAACAAAAGGCCGTTATTATCAAAAGGATCGTCCAATTTTACACTTACACAACAACACATATACACACAAAAAAAAACCAAAGACAGAATAAAAAGGGACTAGTTCCACGATAAAACGTTTCTTTGTACAAACAAACTGAAAATAGTTTATATAAAATTGCTTTTTTTTTTGTGTAGGCAGAATTTGAAGAAAAAAAGAGGATTTATAAAAAAAAAGAGTATGTTTATCCTTTTCGTGTCTTTTTTTTAAAAAAAGATAATGACTAGTTTATATTTTTATATATAATTTATATATTTAAACGGCATCTAATTATTTTACAATTGATATATATATATATATATATATATATAAAAGAATAAGTTAGTTATCTTTTTTTTTTACTTTTGACACACACACGCACAATATCTCCCTTCTCAAAATGATGTAATTCTATTTACCAGTAACAAGTTTGTTCAACTTGGCAATCTTGGAAGAGACGGTCAAGTCAATGCTCTTGTCGCCAATTTCGACAAGGATACCACCGAGGATATCGGGCTTAACCTTGTTGGAGACCAACAACTTCTTGCCTTCAGCGAGCTTGCTCTTTTGCAAAGAGTCAGAGATCTTGTTCAAGGTAGCCTTGTCAAGTTCCTGAATACAAAAATAAATCAATGTAAGAATTATATCAATCGGTACATCATCGTCATCAATATCCAGCATGTCATCCTATATTATCCACCTTATATATATATATATACAATCCACATCCGTTCCATTCTTCTCCATGATACATAAACATTTCTCCCCATATGTCATACTATTTCTACTTTTGTATATTATACAAAATTTCTCTTTTCCCCCGTCTCAAAGTACAATAATAATTACCTTGGCAGAGGTGACAGTCAAAGGCAATTCATTGCGGTGGGCACTCATCAATTCAGCGTAGGCAGACAAAACCTTGGCGGTTTGGTCCAAACGGCTGTTTTGGTTCAAAACATCGAACAAGTTCTTGGTCAAGGGGTTAACCTTACCAGCCTTGCCCAACAAAGCAGAAATACCATCAGCCTTAGCTTGACGGGTGACAGTGGGGTTTTCCAAGAAAGCTTGAACGCCCTTATCCTTGTTGATGGAGTTTTGGAGTTGGGTCAAGTCGCGTTCAACAGCTTCGAGCGCGTTTTCACGAGCAGCAGCAGTGTACAAAGCGGTAGCGTAACGACCATCAAGACCGTACAAAGTAATTGGTGGCTATTTTTTTAATAATAATCATAATTCATGTGTCAATGGATGGATGGGTCAATAAAATTTCGTGTATTCTTTTTCTTTTTCGTTTGTATCAATTTAAAACTAGATATAGAGTGTTGTATGTTTTTCTTGGATTGTATATATTTATATATTTTTTTTAAAAAAAATAATTTTGATTGTTTACCTTGGTGGAGGTTGCGGCAGCGTAGCCACGGGCCAACTATAATTAAACAATAATAAATGATACAAAAATGAGTTTTTTCTTTATAAAAAGAATCGAGATTATTAAATAGAAAGAAAGCGAAATGCGTACCTTGGGGGCAGCAGTCGTCAAGCGAGTGAATCGGGAGGCCATTTGTGTTAGTGGTGGAGAGAGAGTATAGAAACTAAGAGTTTTTTTTTTCAGCCCTTACCCCCTCACTAATTTTTTCTCGGACCCTCGCACACTAACAACAGCGACAGGGTGTGACGTCGTCGCCGTGTAATTTTTTTTTTGTGCTTGTCGATTTAATCCACCAATGAATTTTTAATATCTCCTTCCAACCTGTCAAAAAAAAGTCAGTTTTCCTTATGTTTGTTGTTTCTATCAATTTAAAAGATTCCCAATTTGAACACTCTCTCAAATGGCATTTTAATAGTACAATATTTTATATTATTTTATTATATGATGTAGATACATGATTAAAAATGTGAAGCTATTCTTCTACTAGTATCGATTTAAATATAATCCTCCCGAGTGAAAATAAGGGCGTTGTGCCTCATAAAATGTATTATTCAAGAAAGGATGCTCCCTGAATACATCATTAAAATTATAATTAAAGTCTGTGTCTAATTGTTGTTCTGTAAAATAGTTGATGTTTTTACTGATGATTTCAAAATCACGAGATACTGTTGCATTAAATTTAACGCGATCCATCACAACAGTCTTTAAACTTGCACACTTGTCCAACATTTGTGTAAAACCAGCTGCATCCACACGAATTGGACCAGACGAGGTAGCATATGTCGAAAACCGACAAAGTGTTGATATATTGCAAAGTCCCTTAAAAAAAGCAGGCGGCATGATGCGTACGTTAGCTATTCTCAAACGTTCCAATTCAGATGCATTCTGTCCGAGCATACGAGCAAATTGACACATGTCACTTTCTGAGGAACGTTCTGGATGAAGTACAGCATCAATTCGTTTGAGGCTTGGACATGGAAAAGATATCATGGATGTAAGGAGGTTGAACGTAATGTTGGATGCTCTAATGAGTCTAATTTCACGAATATTAAATTGCTGTTGTTGCTGTTGCTGAGGTGTTAATTGCACGCTATCGTCATCATCATGACCAAGGATCATATTGACTCGATCGAGTTCCAAATAACGTATATGAGACCAATATTGTTCGAAAAATTGTGAAAAATTGATTAGCACCAGTGATGTGGATCTTATTACCAAAGTTTCCAAGCTGGAGCAATGATTGAGCATGGTTTCCAAAGCAATAATAACGTTACGTTGAAATGGAATTCCTTCTAATACCAATGTCTGTAAATGAGGTGCTACTTGCAATGAAAAATTTCGAAAAATTGATGACCATCCTGTTTCCAGGAGAGTAGGTGTGTTATTAGGGTTGAAAATGTCAGTTATTTGACCTATATAGCCCAAAACAAGATGTTTTAAACTTGGTGCATGACGATTGAAAACCGGACTTAGTTTTATTGGGTCATATTTATTCAATCCATATGTAGAAAAATATTGTAGATTTCCCAAAGTACTGTCAGTCGTTGCTAATGATGACTGTCGTTGTTGAGTAGTTGATGCTGTAATTCTATTGTTGTTTTTTTCAGTGTATCTGCACTGATAAGAATCATACAAAGGATCAAAAACGTACTTGCGCAAGTAATCATTTATATCAACACGACCATCATCGTTTCTAAAGTAATCAGTGTAAATATCAAAATAAACAAGCTTGGGGCACCAATATAAAACCATGTCGAGATCATTAGGCATAGCACCATTTCGACTACGACCTCTGTGTGTAGTATGTAAACTGGCGCATAATCTGAATGACCGTAGATTGGGGCACTTTTTAAGTAAGGGTTCCAGTCGAAATTGAAAATCCATTCCACAATACAGGTTCAAATCCGTAAGTTGTTCAAATTGATATTGTCCTGTTTGATGATCGAAAAAGTGGTGTTGTTGCTGTAGCCGTTGCGCTGGCGCTACCATGCTTATTACTGGATCATTACTATATACTTGATGCAAAGTGTAGGCGTGAGTGGAAGCATCGAATTTAAATCGCTTAAGGTTCGGACATGTTTGAAAAACATAATCAAACGAAGAATTAGAAACATGTTGTTCCAATTTCAACTCGGTGATGTATGTTCCTAGTTGTCTCAACAATGGTAAAAAGGTCTCCTGTTTTGCGGTAGAACATTTTTTGAATGCTGCGCAATTGAAAAATGACAGTGAGAGAAAATAACTATTAGGAACCTGTTATAGCAATGCTGACCTCTTTTTCATCGTCCTTATCAAAATCAAAGTAAACAACGAGGATACTACATACTTATTCTTTGAATATTTAGACATCCATGCTTAATAAGTAGTTGCAAGATGGTATATAGATTTTTTTCTCGAAATCGAGTCAGCGTAACGTGTTTTACATGTTTCCCAAGAAATTGTAACCAGACACGGTTTTTTAAAATAGAACGGCGACTTCCATAAAGTTGCATAGTTGACCAAGCACCTTTAGCATACTGAGGAATAAGATTGTACCAGGCACGGCATACTTGCATACATCGTAAAGAATCAGAAGGAGTGAGACGTGTGAAAATCTCGAGTATAATGTCACTTGGCAATTGGTAGAAAAACATGACATTGTCTTCAATGGAAAACTCGCCATTGAACTCGATTGCCATGCTGATGACTTATTAGAAATAAAAAAAAAGGAAATGAAGTATGCTGCTGTGAATGCCAGAGGAGTTTTTATTGACTTTGCCTGATTATTTTTGATACAGGTTACTGCGCCTTCTTAAAATGGTTATCTAAATTCTCAAGCCTCAGCCTTTACTCAAAATATACAAAATAGGCATCTGCAAGAAGTAATTGGATCCAAAGTAAGTGGATCCAATTTGAGCATATTCATAAAATAAAAACACTTGCTAATATAGAATTCATCTGTTAAACCGATGCCCTCCAAATCCTCTCGTTGGAAAAGGAAACGTGGTCAACTTGGGCAGGAGCAGTTAATTATACAGTTAGTATGTATATGTGGTCAAACAAGATGTCACCATCCATTTCTCCTCTTTTTTTTTTTTTCCAATTAAATAATAATACATTGAATATAGACAAAGCTTATTAACAGCGAAGGTTTAGTAATCCCAACAAATGTCAATGGTTATCTTTACATAAACAGCATGAGTTTATATATTTATATACTCAAAGGTACGATTTTTTTTCTTTTTTCAACATTGCTCTTTAGATCACGAAACGAAAAACAAAAAAGAGTCTTTTGGGTCAGGTAGGAGAGCGCGACTCCAAAAAGAGGTTTTCAAAATCTTTTATATAACAGAAAGAAAATGAAAGAATTAAACGCAAAGTTTAGGGGTAGGAAAAAGTACCTGAATTTTGTACATGTCTGAATCACACAATGAATCACCAAAAATTAAAATAATAATAATATGCGAACCAAAATTTCCTTATACGTTAAAGAAAACTCGACTTTTATTACTTTCCGATTGAGTGTCTATTTTGCTATATGCTATGATAAAAACAGTGATGGTAACAAAAAATGAAGTAAATGTCAAAAAGAAATATACAATGCCGCCGCCATAGAATTTTATGCAGAGTTTAAGTAGTACCCTCACCCATCAACCAAAAGCTTATTTTTTTGTCTCACCTTGGTCACAAGAGATATATCTCTCCGTAGCCCGATTTATTTGTCAGGGTTCCCAGCAATTGGGTTTTCTTTATACGATTTCCTTTTTATGCAGATCATCATTATGAGAAGTGTTTTATTCATTACATACAATAATATACAAGATTATACACTTTATTTACATATTTTGATACATAATTTTTCTTTTATATATTATTACATTATAATTATTTTGTTTCATTAACATCAATTATTTTTTTTCCACTCCAGCGTGTTTCCAACTTGATACATAATGATGCGTTTCAAAAGTATCAAGATGAAATATACGAATCAAGATAAATCGATCATTATTCCAACGATCCAAGAAGGGCTGTAAAACCAAATCATCATCATCGTCATCAGTCATACTGATGGTTGTCATTGTAAACTCATTTGTCAACAAATTGATAGACAAATCTCCCAAAGATTGAATTGAGATAAATGCGTCCACCACTTTATCATTTTCCATCCATACTGACTCATCCGCTACACAAACGGCCAGCGTTCGTAGTGTTTTTATATGATTTAATTGTTGTAGCACGGGTATCACCGTATCCTGACGTAAATATAGATATCCCAAATCCAATGTGTGGAGCAAAAGTTGGCACCTCCTCATCAATTGGATCAAGTCCATCACAAATGTGGATCCAAGATCCGTTTTCATGACATCGTGAAAACAATAACCATAACTGAATTCTCTAAGCGTGTTGCGATTGGATGTAAATACAGGTTCGAACCAATGAACGTTGAGAACCATTCTATGAAGGTGTCGTTGAATTTGTTGTTCTGTGGGTAATATACTTTTATCATGGATTTGAAAACGTAATCGTAATGTGGAAAGATGTGTTAATGATCCAAGGGCATCAAATAATCGTTGTTGCCAAAAGTATATTCCTTCCAATTCGATAAACTCAAGTGATAATGCATTCTTGCGAAGAATAGCTGCAAGGACATCGGAGCTGACGCCGGTAGGGTGTGTGGATATTATGATGAGTGATCTAATATGAGAAGGAGATGCCATGTTGTTGTTGGCATCCAATTGCGAAAGAGTGTAAAATGATTCGTAGTTACGTGAGGGACAGGATGCACCAAAATCTATCTTTAATTCTTCCAAAGTGTTGTTCACCTTGCCAAAGAGTAAACGGAGTTGTTGATCAATCTCGTTATGTATTGCTGTACTGATAGGGTCTAGTTCTAGTGTCAGTTTCTTGATACCACCATTAGATGATTGTTGATGTTGTCGGGTGAAATAAGCTGTATTTATATGATAATTTTGTACCCTCTTGAATTGAAGTTCCTCCAGGGTTGGAAGATGATTATTACTGACAAGATCCAAAATAGCTGCTATTCGGTCGGCGCATTTTGAACTATTGATTGTCAACGATGTTAAATGTATTGTTGATCCTTGTAATAATGTCACCATAGATTCAAATTTCATAGAATGATTGATTTCGAGTGAGGAAAGAGATAGATTGGAAGATGCTGATGCTAAAGCCATAGTAACATCCGGAAATAATATACTTCTATACCAACTATCGGTTCTACTGAGAGCATTATTATGGTCACTGTATCTTTCGCTGTATTCCAAGTAATTTAGATTTGGACATGTATTCATTGCATCGCTAATGATCCTGATACGATGGTTCTGTTGTAATCCATCATCTTCCGTAAGCCAAACCAGTCGTTGTAGACTGTTGCAATTCAACCTTAATATCGTTTCCAATGACTCCTTTAAAAAATATCCGATGGCTATTATTATATATATATTTATTAGATTTAATGAATTTATTTGAATTTTTAAACCCCCCCCCTTTTTTTCCATCATTCTTTTTACACATCTTGGCCCAACCTATTTTGTACATAATTTATATATTACCTAGAGATGTGATCTGATTCCATCCAATCTCAGCAATTTTATTGAGAGTTTCATAAGAATGATGATATGAGTCATTTTTCTGACTCTCATCCTTACTTGCCAAAATCACCTTCTTGACTGAATGACCAGGGATCCGATCAATCAATTCAATATTTCGTTGATGGTAAAAGGTATTCTCTTCAATATTTACCTCGTACCATAAAGACGAATCCCATTGTTGCATAATAAATTGGTGCCAAAAGCGACATGTAAATGATAACTGGATACGATCTTTTACAGAGAGTCGATGAATAATAGCAAGGAGTAATACTTCATTTGGTAAAAGACATGTCCACCATTGATTACGTTCATTGACCCGTTGCATCAGTTGATTGTATTTTTGGTCAATACGAGAACGTTCTGGATGGGATAAAGGAACTACCGTCATAGCGTGTCGATAAGTGACAATGGCTTCACTCAAGTTGCCTTGTATACAGTAAGCATTGGCCATGGCATGAAAAGCGTCTGGACATGTACCGTCATTGTTTGGATTTGCTGCTTGACTATCCTTGAGTGCTAATGTATGTTGGTTTTGTTTTTCATAAGCAGCGGCTCGGTGAAGGAATGCTGTTGAAAGACTTGATTGGAGATGGTGGATCAGTTGAGTATATTGTGTAATGGCCTGATCGTAATTTGCATTCACATAGGCATTTCGTCCCTGATTAAAATCATGTTGTGCTTTAGAAAGATCAAGTTGGATATTTGTATAAATGGAATGAACATCGTCAGACTCCATATTTTGTTGTTGTTGTTGTGTATTAGGTAAAGGTAATAACTTTCTTTGTAACATTGAAGAAAACCAATAGTGTATGGCCTGTCCGAGTTGTTGGCTATCATAATATTATATAAAAATGGATCCTCTTCTCTCAAG
The DNA here is from genome assembly GCA_025677815.1 of Phascolomyces articulosus. NCBI lineage: Eukaryota > Fungi > Mucoromycota > Mucoromycetes > Mucorales > Lichtheimiaceae > Phascolomyces > Phascolomyces articulosus. Next base: position 221,517 of record JAIXMP010000049.1, read on the forward strand.
GACCAATATGGTAACACTAAGTAATAACAATCGAAATGTCTCCCACGCATAAAATAATCACGTTTTTTTATTAATTAACATTAGAAGTAAAACATCTGAAATACCGATATGAAACTCTAAAAATTATATTTCATATTAGTAAAGGTAGAACTATATATTACTCGGCTCTCAAGTTGGAACCTAAATTACCATCGAACATTACTAGTTCCAACGATATCTCTTAATTCCATGAGTCAGTAGGTTGCTTTATAAACAGTAGAGATCAAATCCCAATTTTTTTTTAAAAAAAAATGAGTATTGGAATTTGTATTTTTTATAAAGGGTGTAAGTAGACATTAGAATTTAGAGTGGAAGTGTAAAAAAGTTAACCAATTCTTTTTTAAGGTTCAAATCCTAGTATGCTAAGGATGAGAATCTGAAATTCGAAAATCATAATCACACTGAAAAATGTTTTTGAGTGCTTCATTAAAGAGAGTACGTACAAAAAACGTTTAATAAATTGAGATCACTACAATGACACCTATCATTTTTATATTATCAAAGAAAAAAAAAAGAAGCATAAAAATACCTTTAGACCATCATATTTTTATGCTAAAATCAAGAACAAGATGAGTTATATTTTGAAATCAAAAAGCTGTACTGTCATTTGATGTTATATTTTCATATATGTAGTCGATATATAACATTCCTTTGAAGCAGTCGTACATTTATGAGGTTTGAGCAGGATGCTATTGAATGGTTTGTTGTTCTTGAATCCGGAACTCCACATTCTAAATAAACAACATTTTACATATTTGTAATATATCAAGTATGTAGTAGAAGAGAGATTATATGTATTTAATGTAGTTAACATCGGGCTTAACCGCCGGGTCATAGATGAATGCTTTGATTTTGGTTGAGACGTCGCTCGATTCATTATTTTTTTTTTTTGATAATTTGTAAAAACTGAATTTCTAGAATGGTCTATGTATATATATATAAACCTAATAAGCATTACATATTTATATAAATAAATCCATCCGCTTGAAATGTTAAGAATCTAATAAATACAAAGAAGGAACATGGACTCTTGAAGTAATATCTTATCGATATACGTACGCTTTTTTTATTGGAGATTCACACACTTGTGGTATAGGAACAGCGCTCCTCAACAAAATCATCAAGTTGTAGTAGTATTTTTTAAAAAAAAATATGGAAAAATAAAAAGAATATATGTACAGGTTTTTTTGCGCAGAGTTGCTATAACTGCAAGAAAAATAAAAAAAATTCATACAAAAGAAGTGTATAATTATATTCATAATAGAAGTGAATAAATATTATGACATAAAAAAAATGGGAGTATAAATATACTTGATTATTTTTTCAATCATAGTAGTAGACGCAACAGGTAATGAAGTTTGCTTTTCACCAGACATCATGATGGTTGTCAATGATTCTTCATCTTCTTCATAAGGTAAGATGACTGACATTAAACCTGCCAAGATATAACTGGTGCTCACAATAGCATTAATTATATCATATAAACCTTGTAAGCCAGGATTATTGTCATCAGCGCGGGGTAAATCATATGTGAACCAATCTGGAACAAGCGCATCTATTGAATATTGTATAAATAATAAATATGTCATGATATTTTTTTTTTTTGATAAATGGTGACTTTTTGATAATTTACCCAAAGCAAGTGCAAGTGAAGCGGTAACAATAACATGGTCACGTCGAGTTCATTCTGGATAGGATAAAATGTAGATACCCGAAGTAGCAACTGAAGCAAACAAAAATACGGTCATGCCTCCTATATTACTGGAGAGGGAATTGCCAAAAACGCAGAGGAAATCCAAGGAATTAAAATCATCATCATTAATTTGTTTCATTGTTGAGGCTGTTTTGATCAATAGTATATACTTGTTAAAAAAAAGAGTAATCGATCTTATTGCTATTATACATTAAATACAATATCTTGCCAAAGATAATTAATAATGCTGCACATACTGTACCAGCCATATGACTTGCGCACCAGGTTACCTATTATTATTATTATTATTATTATTATTATTATTCTTATTCTAAAAAACAAATCAACAGATATTTAAATTTAATACATTAGATAAATACTTACTACCATGTTACCATTGTTCTGAGTAAACATAACAACACCCATACTCGCTAAGCTACTAAACAAGGTACCAACACCATCTGGCAATAAAGTACCTTGACAACGCTCTTCAAATTGTTTACCTCAGTTGGTAAACCAGAAACATCACTTGCAGCAGGCAAATCACCCAATGTTTCCTAATATAAAAATATACAAGTATAAACAGATAATGGCCATATGTCCATAAGTTTGGAAATAATAATACTTTGAAATGATGTATGTGTGATATGTAAAAGAAATATCAAAAACTTACAATGATCATATCTAATTGGGTAAAAAGAAAGGGTAATGTACCTAAAACGTATATAACCAAAAACAGAAGAAGCAAAAAAAAAAGAAGGTTTAACTATATATCCATTATATACTTCATTGGTTCCTTTATCCATATATGTTTAAATGCAACAGTACACTGAATATAGAAATAGCCATCAGATTTTCTTTTTTTTTTTTTCAGAAAATGCTACTACGTTTTTTTTTTTTTTTTACTTGGTCCATAAACGGAAATTTTAAATGTCTTGACCCAAAGAAAAGGTACCTGCAGGTGCAGCGTCTATTCCTGAAGAATCAAACATCCCAATGGCAGAAGCAATAATACATCCAACAGCCAATCCAATGGAGACACTAAAATATTACGCATGAATACAGAACCTATGAGTTCAACAAGAATAATAGTAAAAAAAAAAAAACACAGAAGCACCAAGTCCAAAATTGACCTAATATATAAGTAAAGTAAAAAAAAAAAGTTCGTCAATTATGTTTTTCTTTCTATTATTATTATTATTCATAGTCATCATTGTGAATGACTATAACTTACAGGACCACCCCAAATTTGAGGATTAGGTGCATGACTTGTTGGACATACAGCAAGAACCACCCGTCTCGGGACGATGAATGCATGGACCCGCACCACCAGCCCAATTCTTGAATCCAGAATAAATAAGTGAGGGCTCCGATAGTAAATAAGACCGTTGCTTGTGACAATCTTGGGAAACAGCATTTTTCGAATCATACGAGGGTGTAAGAAATACCAATGACACCACACACACCATCTATATAAAAATATCACATGGAAAAAAAAAGAAACACAAGGTAATGATTAAGTGAGTGATTCATCTCTTATTATTATTCACACCAATTAAGAAGAAGAAAACAGATTATTATATATGATAGTATATAAATATAAATAGAAAAATGTAAACATTACAGCAGAAGAGCATATCTCTTCTTCTTCTTCCATTTATATGTATTTTTTTTTTTACCTGTGTTCCAAGAATAGCACCAAATGCATCAGGGCAAAGGTAAATAATTGATTGTGGCCATTGGGCAAAGTTTCAGTAGTACACATAACCATCTATTTTTAATTTATATATGTAATGCAATCATCAACAACAACAAATTTATTATCCAACAAGTGTAATATTGTTGTATGATTCTTTTTTATTATTATTATAAAAACTTACTTGAATACATGCTGGAAAAATAAGTGCTTCGGCTGCAGGAAGGTTGGCTAAAATACTGAGTAATATTTATCATTGGCATATTAGAATTCTTTTTTAATAAAAGACATTTACCTTTCATTTTGGAAATCAATACTTTTTTTTTTTTACTCGCATCCAAAATAAAATCGAGTTTTATAAATCTTGAAACGAATAATTTGAATAGCTGTGTTTACACCACACACCTAATAATAATTATCGTCAATAATTATAATAATAAATAGGATAGGGGATAATATATAATGTGTATGTAACGATTGAAATTACTATTAGTAAAAATTTAGAGTTCTTTAAAAATCAACCAAACTACGTATATTATATATAAATTCATGACTTAGGATAAATGATGCAGAAATCATGTATTGACGTAAATCTTTTGGGAAGATTTAATGTTGAACTTCCTGCGCCACTAAATGATCAATGTGAGTGGTGCAACTAATCTACCAATAAAACCTAATACATGTTGAACAACTCATAATTTCTTGACAAATGGAATAAGAGATATACTATTATTATTAGATGGGATTTTGTTTAAAGAATTTGTCAAGTATATATAGATATAGATTTACCATAAACTACGATAAACATAATCACTTCCAAACCACCCTTCTTTGGTTGTCAACGTTTGTTTGATTGTATGACGTAAGAGTAACTGATGTTGTTGGATACAATAGGTGGGGAGTGGATAGTACTATGTATATTCACTATTTCTGTATTCATTTTCTTAAGATTGTCATCCATTGTTATATGATTCTATAGGTCCTTGTCAATGATATACGTAAAAAAAAAAAAAAAACAAATTTATTTGATTTTTTATCTAGACACAATTTGAGCTTTATCTCTCAAGATAGACCCTTCTTCTATATCATTATTTAAAAGTTAGAACAATAGAATATTAAAAAAAAAGACAAGTTTTTTCTATAGTAGCGGATAATCGGATTAATAGGATCAAAAACTATAATATATATAGATCGACGGCGCACTTTGCCCTTTGGGCGTAAGTTAATAATATTTGAATTGTGTTATCATCATTGACCTTCTGTCTTTTTGTGTCACCTTCAATTGATAAATGTGATGAGGTATTTTATATGATAACACAAGAATACCTTTCTTTTTTCTTTTTTTTTTTTTTTGTTGCTTTACACCGTACATATATATGCATGCATGTTCATGATATACATGAAATTATCACAAGCCACATATATATAAACTATCTGAACGTAACTAAGAAGAACATAATAGAATAATAATAGACAGGATATAAATAAATTTGTCAAATCATCATGAGATCATCTTTTTTGTTGGCAACACTGTCATAAAAAAATTTATTTTATTTTCCCCAAATTTGTTTTAAAAAAATTATCCTGAGCTGAAATAAAGTTGGGGGAAGGAGAGGGAGAGGTGGTAAAAAAAAATAGGGCATAAAAAATATAAAACATGTAAAAAAAAAAAAATGCTGCTGCTGCATATATATATATATATAAAATATTTTCCCAAAAAAGGATAAAATATCGGAAAATGGTAATAAAAGGGAGTGGATTGGGGGATGACGAAAAAAAAATTATGGGGGAGGAGATTTCTTTTTTTTCTTTCATAAGTTATTTTGGATGTATGTCTTGTTATATATATGTAAAAAAAAATAAAAAAAAATGATGGTGTATGATGCAAGCCATTTTAACATACATAAAGTTTTTTTTTTAGGCGTTTTTCTTTATATATATGATAATTTCAATGGTGCGCCTTTATTGCTGTTGTTTTTTTGTTTTTTGTTGTTTTTTTATCTTTTCCTTGTTGTTGTTTTTGTTGACGTTGCAGTTTGGTTTGTAAAGTTTTATATCGACCCCAACAACAACCACGCGAACGATGTGGCAAGTAAGTGGATGATATCATGGCCCATGATAATCCTTCTTTATATCCACGTTTTAATAATCCATCTTCAAAAGGAGTCCATGGTGTTCTTGTTGGATGATGTGGAACAATCATTGTCTCCTGTTTTTGTTGTTGTTGATGATGATAATAAGAAGTAGTGGAAGAAGATGAATGTCGAGGGTGATGATGATTCGTAATAATATGACCAGTTGTTTCACTTGCTGCACGTTGTCTTTTTCTCATTTGTTGTTGTTGTTCGAAGGGTGATGATCGTGGGATATAACTTTCACTACTACGACTGACTTTGGGTGGTATAGGAATTGATAAAGAACAAGTAGGAGAAGGTGAAGGAGAAGAAAAGAATTCAGAAGATGAACTATGACTTGATGTCAATGGAGTTGAATAATAATGATGATAAAAAGATGAGGATTCATTGGATCGTTGTTGCTGTTGATAATCCTCCTTATCATCATCATGACATAAGAGGTATTGAACATTCATAACACCTATTTTATATAAAAGTCAGATTTTTTTTTATTATAGTATCAATTGCTCGTAATCCAATAAAATACTTACCAGACATAATGAGATGAGTTTATATAATGATAATAATAATAAATAGAAATACACAAAAATGATATCAAAATTATTAAATAACAAGAAGAGCCATTCAGCTCTTTTTTTTTTTTGATATATATGAAAAATAAAAGAGATTTGATTTTTTGGGGTACGGGGTAGGATTTGAAAAAGGAAGAGGTAAAGGAAAGAAAAAGAGAGAGAGAGAAAAAAAAAAGAGAAAGAGAAAGTATGATGATGGGTTTAAAGGCACGGATCCTCTTTAAATGATGCATGGCATGTATTGTCATGTATTATAATAAAATATAGTCCGAATAGATATATATATAAAAGGGGATTATTTGGAAAAAGCAAGGGGAAAGCGAAAAGGGAGAGTGAATGTGAGTATGTGTATAAAGGAGACTGACTAGTATATACTAGTAGTAGTAGTAGTAGTAGTAGTAGTAGTTGTAGTAGTAGTAGTAGTAGTAGTAGTAGCTATATAAGTAAATTTATACTAGTAGTCTAGATATTAACTCTTCTTCTTTGGCACTTAAACAAAAGGGTTGTCCCTTTTTTTTTTTTAAGTTTATTTATTATAAAAATCATAACACGCGTGCTTGCTTGTGCTGATGCGTTTAGCCGACAGTCTTATAATTATTATTATTATTATTAACCCCAGCAACCCAAATGCATCCTACATAAACAAAAAGAATATTTGATTGGAATAAAATAAAGATAAAATAAAAAACGTATTTACTATGTGAAGAAGAAGTGAATTGAGTAGTAGTGGTGGTTGATTGATTGAATGTGAGTTATGAAAAAGGTTTGATTTGGTAAAATAAGTAATAAGAATAATAAGAATAATAATAAAACAAAAGAAAGTTGATTCTTGTCAAAGTTACAAAAGTAAATATAAAATAATAGTAATAATAAAGAAGAACTAAATAAAGAAGTGATATATTTTTTTATATATATATAAAAAGAAAAAAAAAGAGGGGAGGAAGAAGAAGTATATAGATTATGAGGTTTTTTATAACTACTCATAAAATATATTTAGTTTTACATGACATGATATATGTGTGTGTGAGTGTGGGTGTTGGTGTGTCTTTTATATATATAACAAAAAGCAAATAAAATAAAGATACAGATGCTTTTTTTTAAGAAAAAAAAAGGAAGAAAGAACAAATCCTTAATGACCTTTGGATTTAAACTTGAGTAAAGGAGCCAAGATTTCAAGAGGGCCAGCCTTCTTTAAGAATTCATGGTCCAAAAGTTCAGTTGCAGTAGCACGCGAACGAACATCGACACAAAGACAAACAGCTAAAAAGCCCTTTAATTCACGCGACAGTTTTTCAGGTGCTTTCAAGGTAGGTGTACCATTGGTAGCAATCAAATATAAAGCCTTGAGAGGTTCTTCATCCAAATAAGGAGGTTCATTTTCAATCATTTCAATGGCCATAATACCCAAAGACCAAATATCCACCTTTTCACCATATTCCTTTTGTTTCACGACTTCAGGTGCCATCCAATAAGGTGTGCCTACCATCGTAGCTCGTTTGGTCTTTTGATCCGTGAGTTTAGCACAAAAGCCAAAATCACTAATCTTGACTTGACCATGAGAGTTCAATAAAATATTATCAGATTTGATATCACGATGAATAATATTACGAGAATGTAAATGATGAAGACCTGCCGTTGTCTATTATAATATATATATATTAATGTTAGCTTTAATACATTCATCCCATAGTGTTATATGTCGTTATGATAGAGTCACACTATTTACCTCGAGACAAACAGTAGCAATTTGTTGCTCAGTCATGGTGTTATGATCAATGACGTCAGTTAATGCACCACCTTCCATATATTCCATGATCACCCATAATTCCATATTCTTGACAAGGAAAGAATCCAAAAAGTTAACAATATTACGATGATGAGATTCTTTCATCACCAAGATTTCATTCACAATCAATTCTTTACGAGGTTGATGAGCTAAATCCATTTGTTTAATAGCTACTTTTTGATTTGTAGCAAGTGATGCAGCCACATAGACAGAACCCGATGCACTAAAAAAAAAGTCGGGTGGGGGGGGGAAGAAGAAAAAAAAAAGGGAACGTTATTTGTTTATGCATTACTAGTCTGTTTTCAAATCAAACAAACTGAAAAAAAAACCAACAAAAAAATAAATAGTTTTTCTTTTTCTTTCTTACCCCTGACCAACACGTTTAATGCGTTTATACATGTCATTTGGATCACCTCGTGTGACAACCGAACCTGTCAAAATTAGAAACAGAAATATATCAATAAAATAGACCAAAAAAACAAAAAAAAAAAAAAAAAAAACAAAAAAAAAACAAATAAGATACATACGTAATTTTTCCATAATTTGAGCTTCTGTCATTGTACTAATACGTTGTTCCACCTTCTTTTTAGGTGTAGATACTTGAGCTGCTGCCTTTTCACGTTCACGTTGCATTCTTTCTCTTTCTTTTTCTTTTTCACGTTCTCTCATCATTTGTTTTTCTCTTTCTCTTTCTCTTTCTCGTGCACGTAATTCTCTTTCACGTTCACGTTCTCTCATCATACGTTCCTTTTCTCTTTCATGCATCATTCTGGAATCATCATACGTGGTAGCACTACTGGTACGTACAGGTGTACGTTGAGAAGATGAATGTGGATATTGATGGTGATGAGGATGTGATGTACCATATGATTTACTTGGTTCAGGTCGAGGATATGATTGTTTACTGGAGGATGACGATTTAGGAATATTAGGAGGATCACGATGACTTCGATAACCCTAATAAAAAAAGGAAAAGAAAAAAAAATGAGTTATTCATTCATTCATTCATTCCCTTCAAATTGACTTACACCAGGAGAACGTGAAGAAGGAGAAATAGGTGATTTAGGACCACCTCCACCAATGGATAAATCAGAAATATCTGGAGGTTGAGGACGTCTTGCAGCAGGATTGACTGGAGGTGGAGGAGCTGGTCTTGGAGGAGCAGGGCGATGAGCTGTAGGTAATGGACCATTCGTAGGTGATTTTTTACTTTCGTGCATCATAGCAGCCCAACGTTCACCACTAGAACGATCTCTTGATGACATATGAGAAGTAGGAGAAGTAGGAGAACTATAATCATCTTGATCTCGTTTTGTTTGTTCCGTATAAAATTCAAGAACATCCAATACAGCTTGAGGATTCTTTGCTGCATCTTCAGCAGTAATAGCTGATCCTTTTAAAAGTTGAGTCCATTGATCTGGTAAACCCTATATATAAATATATATATCCCATGTGTTAATTGTACTACCACATTCCCATATATATTTATATATATGTATGTATATATATCTGTGAACAGAATTTTTTTTTTTTTGTGAAAAAAAAAAAAAAAAAAAACTTACTGTAAATGCACCAGAAATTGGATCAAAACCAACATGAACTTCATGTACGAAATTAGTTGGACCTGATGCTCCCAAGGGGGATCTCTATGGAATATCCAGTTTGTTTTTAGGGTTAATATAATCATAAGAGATCAAGAAAATCATATCAATTATCCCCTTGTATGTACCAAAAACTTACATTATAAATTTCATCCAACCAAGAATAGAGTTCATCATCACTTTTACACGCCACATAATAAGTTTTATCTTTAGTAGCAATTTCAATACAATAAGGTTTTAGATCAGTACGTGTTACTGATGTGATTTCTTTTAAAAAGATGAGTGCTACACATTGTCCTGATTGCTATATAAATATATATTTATAAATAAAAAGAAAGCCGTGTGTCAATAACCCAAAAGAAAGAAAAAAAAATAGTTGAATCCTAAACACCTCTAATAAATGATGATCCTAATATATATTATATATATATTACCTCATTACGATGAAAAGTTAATGCTTGATCTCGTAAAACGCAAAAACGTTTTGACCAAATCCATGCACGTAAACCTTCTTCTTTGACGGAAAGATAACCGTCTTTAATGATTTCCGTCATTGAATATACACTTTACACACACGAAGAATTAAGTTAGATATATATAAAAGAAATCAAAGAAAGAGAAAAAAAAAAGGGTTTAAAAGAAAAAAAGAAGGAAAAAAAAAAAGGTACCACCAAATAAGTTTACACTAAAATTCTATACTGACTTTCAAATCCCATTTGGTTGGTGCAACCATTTACACATTAAACAATTATTATAACAGAAAAAAAAAAGATTATAATAAAAAAGCTTTCTACAATCGGTTATTGACAAAATTATATTTTTTGGTTGGAAAAATGAAAGAGTGATGAAAGATAGAGGAAAAAGGATGGGGTTTATAAGGTGTATTTTTTTGAGTTGTAAAAGTTGCAAATGTATATAAAATGGGCTTTTTTTTTTAGTTGGTTAGGAAAGGTAGGTTTGTATGTAAAAGTTTTTTAGGTTATTTTTCTTTTTGGTTCTGAAAGAAAGACAGAAAGAAATAAAAAAAGACGTGTATAAAAGAAAAGGATGTAAGTGTGTCTTTTTTTTTTTCTTGAGAGCGATGATTTTTTATATGTTGTAGATGGGATGATTGATTGCTGTTGTTTTTTTTTTTTTTTTGAGCGAAAAGATATGTAAAAAAAAAGGATGAAATGAAACGAAGACATGATAATAAAAAACAAGACGACAAGGAAAAAAAGAAGATGTATAGTATATAAATGTGTGTTATTTTTTTAATGGTAAAAGGGAGGGGGGGAGAGACGGGATAATAAGATGATGATGAGAGTAAAAGGAAATTTAATCTTCTTGTGGAGTACTGCCACTGTCTGTGGTAGTAGTAGTTGCGGGTGCGGGTGTAATAGTGGTAGTTGAAGTAGTAGCTGCTTCAGAATCATCTTGTTTTTCTTCTTGTTTATGATCTTCTTGTTTATCTTCTGATTTTTCTTCGTGATGATTTTCATTATGTCCATCATCAGCACCTTCACCTCCCAAAGCACTAAATAATATATATTTCGTACAACAATTCAATAATTAATGAGTTAATGGAAAAGTATTTTTTTCAACATTCATAGTTATTATCATCATCATCATTCTCTCTCTCTCTCTCTCCCCCCCCAAAATGAAAAAAATTTATGGATTAATAATTTACCTAAACATATTGGCGGAACTAGATCGGCTTTCACTTGGGCTAGACTTTTGATCTCCACCTGCTTTACTGCTTGCACGATGAAGACTTGCAAATGGACTATTACCAGGACCAAGAACACTACTTCGAGTCTTGCTTCGATCGGTTTTACCAAAGTTAGCTAATTCATTGGCACGGGTACCCTTGGAAGAACTACCTGGGCTACCAGATCCAACAGTGCTCCAACCGTCTACGGTTGTGGAAGCAGCGTTACTACCCGTGGATCCTTCACGTTGTAAATCTCGCGATCCAGCCCCACGGTGAGAACCAGCACGTGACATGGGGTGAGGTAAACTTCCTCGAGAACTAGATGTACGTTTCATGGCTTCCTTTTCTTCATTCTTGGCTTTTTGTGCTTGTTCATGTACTTGTGCAATAGTAGTAGGAGCAGGTTGATTACCACGACGGCTGACCCACTTGTTCTTACGAAGATCAAACAAGTCCTAAAATAATAATTCATGATTGGTGTGAGTTTATACTTGTATATAGAAATAGTAGTAAATAAAAAATAACATACCAAGATCATAAACTTGACACGAGAACTCAAATGAGGACTTTCCATCATTTCCTTCATACGTTCAAAGTAAGTATCCATCCATTCCTTATTTCTGCGACTGGAGGTGTCCAAAGATTTACCAATGGTAGTGATCAATTTACACATGGTTTCAGTTTCTTCATCACCGACTTCTCTGGGATTATCACATAATCGGGTCAAACATTGAAGCATGATACGATCTGTCAACATTTGACGTTTGAACAATTCACCAATAAAAACAACCAAACCAAGACCTTGACGCTTCGCCTTGACAGCGGCATAATATTCATCACTCATCATATCTGGGTTATTTTGATCGACTTCTGGAATTTGCATCTTCCAACCTCGTTCAAAATCATGTTGACAACGGTTCAAAAGATATTTACGCAACAAGTTGACACCTGAGACAGTATTTCCTTCCTTATCCTTGACATTGACATCCTTGATTTCATCTGTGATCGTATCATACATTTTACGACACAATTGAGCCCACATGACAGCAAATGGAGGTTCATCACAAGCCTTATCAAAAGTCAATTGGATAACAACCTTCAAGGCACGACCATCGGTTTCCTTTTCGGATTGTTTGGCATATTCCCAAATTTGATCTGAAATGGAATCGAACTTTTCCAACGTCAACTTGTTCAACAAAGATTTGACCTTACGAATAATGACTTCATCAGACATGAGTTCATTTTCGGCCTTTTCAGCTTCACGTTGTTTACGTAAAGCCAAAGGAACCCAACGGTTTTGACTTTGTTCCAAAGGTTTGACTTGTTCAGGAGGAATGGTAGGAGCACCTTGTTGTTGGCGTTCTTGTTTTTCTTGATTATCACCACTGTTACCTCCCTTATTACCATGACGATTCTTACCACCGCGACCGCTACGGCTACGGCCACCATGGGAACCTTCACGTTGCATACCACCAGGCGATCCAGGACCACCGGCAGGAGGTAAAGCATGACTACCACTACCAGCACGATGAGAAAGAGGTCGGCCACCAGCGAATTTACCCATTTCCATACGACCATCACGAGAACCATGACGGAACATATGCATGTCCATAGGAGAGCTAGGAGTACGAGGTCCACCACGACCACGTTCAGAAGTTTGACGACGAGACATGGAACGAGGGCCACGATCATTTTGTTCTTCACTCATATTTTGGAATTGAGATAAATCTTCAGAGGTTTCCAAACACAAGGGAGCAAATTGTAACAAAAAGTCGGGTTCATAAGTGATCTTTCCACTGCTAGGATCCTTACTACCAAATGGTGCCTTGACAGTAGGTGGGTATTGAATGGTACTTGGGTCTTCAATGGTACGCATAGGACCGGCGGGTGTCTTGGGAGCAGTAGCACGAGCTGGGGTAACAGAAGTAGGGGTAGCAGTAATATTACCAGTAACAGAAGATGTTTTCGAAACAGCAGCCATATCAAGACGGCCAGGAGCATTCTCAGCCTTCTTTTTCTTTTCAGCTTCTTCTTCTTCAGAAGCCTTTGCAGCAGCAGCAGCAGCAGCAGCAGCTTCTTCGGCCTTTTTCTTCTTTTCTTCATCTTCCTTGGCCTTTTGTTCAGCTTCTTCCTTTGCCTTACGTTCAGCTTCTTCTTTAGCCTTTTGTTCAGCTTCTAAACGTTCCTTTTCTTCACGTTCTTTACGTTCAGCCTCTTCCTTTGCCTTTTGTTCAGCTTCTAAACGTTCCTTTTCTTCACGTTCTTTGCGTTCAGCTTCTTCCTTAGCCTTACGTTCAGCTTCCAAACGTTCTTTTTCTTCACGTTCCTTACGTTCAGCTTCTTCCTTAGCCTTACGTTCTTCTTCTTCCTTGGCCGTTTGAGCAGCTTCTTCACGTTCACGCTTTTCACGGGCTTGACGATCCTTGATGGCAGGATCAATGATAGGAATAGCCTTGGAGGAAGAAGATGTATTTGAAGCAGCAGCAGTAGTACTATTTGAACCGGCAGGGGTGGATGTGGATGAAGACGAAGCGGGGGTAGCAGGAGAAGGTGTAGGTGTAGAAGTATTGGAAGAGGTAGGTTTCAATTCTTCCTTTTTAATACTGGTACTACTACGTTCTTCAGACTTGCTAGAAGAATCCTTGCTACTATTGGCAGTGGAGGAACTAGTAGAGGCAACAGCTTCAGCCTTGACTTCGGTCATGGTTTCAGGATTGATGATACGAATGGCCTTGTTGTTACGTTGAGGAGGAACGTAAGGTTGAGAAGCAGGGTTGTTACCACCATGTCCAACATATCCCATACCTTGATAAGGTGGATAGTAATGACGTTGGTTTTCAAAGTTTTGAGGAACAAACTAAGTAAAAAAAAAGTTAATAAGTTTATTTATTTTTTTCCCTATACCCTTATGAATTACCATTTCATAGCAAACAAAACCAGCTTTTCCCCCCTCCATCCATGTATCAATATATACAGAATAAATTACTTACATATGGACCAGGTTGATGATGGACAGGACCAGGACTACCCCAGCTATGAGGCATAGGCATATTTTGACCAGCCACATTAGGAGAAGGTGCGGATTGCATATGAGGAGAAATAGGCTTCTTTTGATGATGAGGGACAAAAGGTTGAGAATTTTGCATGTTGGGAGAATGAGGCATACCCTGATGCTTATTTTGATTGTTGTAATGATGTCGATAATGTCTTGTATTACTGTTATTATTATTATTATTATTGTTACTATTATTATTAAAATGTGCTGGAGAAGATGAACCTTGTTCTGAATGATTGGAATGTGTAGAGTCTCTTCGTTGTTGATTATGGTGAGGAGGATGATGAGGTTGAGATGATGATAATGATTGTGCTGTAGTATTAGTTGTGGTAGTAGTAGTAGTAGTAGTACCCTGTGGTGCAGAAGATTGAGTGAAAAGTTTTGGATTGTTCTTGTCAGCATGATATGGCAAATTAGGTGGTGCAGACATGGTTCTGGGTATCTCGGGAGATAAAGAAGAAAGAATAGGCTTTTTTTGTTGTGTCGTCCCTTGTATTCGAATGTGCGGTTGACCGTCCCAAACATTTGTCTGGTATAGGTTTTTTTTATTCCATCCCATTCGTTCACAAATAAGAAAGAAATAAATTCATATACAAGGGAAGAAGAGCCACACACAAAAAAAAATAAAAAAAAATAAAGAGAATAATTATTTTTGAATTGGTTTTTTGAATTAAGCCAACAAAAAAACAAATATTTTTCCCAATTGAACCACACCTACACCTAATGATAATAATAATAATAATGATAGAAAGTCAATAGAAAACAGAAAAAAAGAAATAGTTTACTTACGGAGGAAGCGTCAGTGGCAGGTAAGCTACCGAATGTAACTTCGGATGACTTCAAAACGGGAGCTGCTTCGCCGTTTTTATTTGAAGTAGATTGTGCTGGGAGATCTGTACCTTGATTGATTGATCCAAATTGAATGGGTGCTATAATAATAATAATAATAATAATAATAATAATAATATAAATAACCAGATCATATCCCTTGCCCTATCATTTTATATATAAAAAAAACTTACCAGCATCAGTAGGAGGAGCTCTTGGCAGCTGTACAGACGCATTACGTGCGTTCTTTGTGGCTGGAGATGCCGACTTGTTTGGCGGGCTACTTTTGTGATAGAATGCATTATAGTTAAGGTGATATATTATAATAATGATAATGATCATGATCATCATTTCATATTATTATTTCTTATTCAATGATAATAAGAATAACTGTTTTTTAAGAGTTCCCCTTTTTTTTTCTTTAATGATTCCAGGAGCGCATGAATTATTAACGCCACTATATATATATATATATAATAAAACCTTTTTTTTTCAAATCTTATCCAACCATCATCCGATTCTCATCCGATTCTCCTCCTCTTTTTTGTTTGTTTTAGCCACCCAAAGTTGTTGTAAAAAAAATTATCGAGTTTCATGATCCAAACCCTCTTTTTCTTTTTCCTTCTGCACACACACATCCTCTCGACTTTCTCTTGGATCCATAAAAGAAGAAAAGAAAAAGAAAAAGGAAAAATAAAAATAAAATTAAAAAAAGGATACGAATTGGTAGCTGTTGTACTATTAGCCAATGTAGAAGCAAATGAAGGTTGCTGTTGTTGTGAATTTACTGTGGATTGAGTGGATGAGGCATTGGTTCCATTGAATGACACATTTCCATTGGTGTTGTTATTGTTATTATTGTTGCCTTTTTTATTTGAGTCGTTATTACCAGATGCCGAAGTTGTATTGGAAGGAGATTGTGTTGTAGAAGAACGCTGTGGTGATTGCTGTTGATCTTGAATCTGTGAGCTTCGCTTTGCAGCTTCTGCGTAATTGAATACTGCTTGAGTAGTTGACTTGGCGGTTGTTGTGTCGGATGTAGTTGGAGTTCTATTCATTAGTTGAAATCACAAAAGTTGCATATCCTAGCGATGAGGACACTTAGTGGCTTTTTGATCGATAGGAAAAAAGAATAAAAATAAGAGAGAAAAAGAGAAAGTTTATTTGTTAGATTTTTTTTAATCTGTTATATAGATATAATTTTTTTTTCTTTTCAAAAAAAAAAAGTAAAAAGACCGTAATCCATAACAAACTCTTTTTTTTTTAATCAATGATAATTGAAATCAACAATCGTTTTTTTTTGTCATTTTTTTGGCTTGTTTGATTGAGGTTGTGTGTATGTGTTGTTTTTTTTTTGTATGGATCACGTTCTTTATACATAAAACAATGTCTTTTTTTATATCTTTTATAGAGATTCCTTTTCAATTATTCATACGTACATGCTTTTTTTTAAAAAAAGTGGGTGAGGTGTGGTTTGGTGCAGGATAAGGGGAGTTGGCACCTAAGTTCAAGTGTTAAAAAAAAAAAAAGAAACAACAAATTTTTGATGATTTTTTTTCAACCAGCAAGTCACTTAAGGTTAGGTTTTGCGTGGCCAAAAAAATAAAAAAAATATGTATTTTTGGTTTTTTACTATTTATTTTATTATTATGAGTTGGAATAATTTTTTTATAGTATTTAATAGCGCCATCATCATCATCATCGTCATAAATAAACAAGTAGGATGCACGTTTGATAAAGCTATCCAATTCTTATAACTACTTATAAATAAATATAAACGAATATGCAGGGAAAAAAAAAAAAGAGGCGCAGCAGCAAAGTTCAATAACATTATTATAATAAAAGGTTAATAAATACGTGTGTGTAAATAACAATGGGATGAATATTGTGACGTATTTATAATTATGATCAATGATGAAACCCTTTTTTTTTGTTGGGTGCACGAGGATTATAAAAGGTAAAAATAAGGAAATGGATGGAGAGTTTTGATAGCCAAGAAATCATCGTGGGTGGATAAATGCTCAGCATCCGGGTATTAAATGATTAAAATGGAAATTTGTTTGCCGAGAAAAAAAAAATTAATGATTGAATCCATGTATATAAATACAACAGCATACAAGAAGTATTCTTCTTTTTCTCTTTCTTATAACACTTTTTATTATTTATTGATTGATCTATTTACTACTATTTATTTCAAAAATGATTCTTGTTCGAGATATGATTTCTCGATTGAATCAACATCAAGAGAGTATCGTTGATCTTGTTATTGGAAACAATCATAAAAATATCGAGAAATTAGCTGTCACCACAACTATCACCACAGCAACGACTCTTTTGCTTTATTATATGATTAAGAAGATCACTTCTAAAGATATTGATCCAACACCTGTGATTCCTTATCGATGGCCAATCTTGGGATCTTCTATTGAATACTTTAAAGATAAAAAGAAATTTGCAAAAGAAAAAACTGAACAATATGGTCCGGTGTTTCGTGTTCATTTGTTTGGCCAGGTTAGTAAAAAACTACAGTTGTTGAAAACGATGATTAGAAATCGATCATGTATCATAGACATACATGATTGCTCCATTTATTATATAGATTCTGATAGTTTTAAATTCTTCTAATAGATGGTTACTGTAGTGGATGGAAATACTGCACATGAAGTCTTTATGAATCCAAATCTTGATTTTATCAAAAGTACACACAAGGTAATAAATACATATTCTCTGTTTTATTGTCTTTTAATCAAACATTTATGATTGAAATGAAATAACATATACTTAATATATGAAAAAAAATAGTACTTTGATGTACCCAAGTTACTCACAGGACTTCGTTACGATATGCCTGAGAATATGTTTCGAGATTTTATTATTAAAGAAATGGCTCAAAAGCTACCAAAACATAGTAATCATTTTGATGAAGAGGTATGTTTATTAATCATGTTGTCATTATATCACACATCATGTGGTCTGCTTGTTGACACATAATTCAAAACATCTTATTTACTCTTTACATGTTGATGTAGTGCACAAACGTTGCTGCAGAGGTACTTGGGAATTTAAAAGGTATGGAATAAAAATAGATTACATTATTACAAATAGGAGATGGTCTATTTATATTATTGCATATCGCATACACTATGAAACTCGCTGATCATGCCATTCCTTGATAATATATTATATAGACCCGAAAGTGATTACTGAGATCAATGAAATTACTCGTGTATTTGTGGCCCGTACAACTGCTTACACATTAGCTGGAACAACATTTACTCAAAACAAAGAAATCATGGATTTATTCGAACAAACAGCGGATGAATGTGCTCGTCAAATTCTAGTTCCTGGTCCAGCTCGAGCTTTATTACCATGGTGGAACACTCTTTACAAAAAGTATGATTGTATTTTATACTTTAAGTTATCATTCAAAACTAACAAATGAAATTCTTTATATCATAGAATCTTTTTCCCTCGCAACACTTATGCAAACCAATGTAAGCGAAGAGTTCGAAATGAATTAAGGGATATAGTAAGAGAGCGTCTTGACATGATCCACAACAAGAAAGAAGATACTCCAGTGAGTGAAAAAAAAGACGCACGTTTTCATGATCATATGTATATATAGTAATATAAATGGTATCAACATTTTCACTCACTTTCTTTATTTCAAAGGATGATGTCCTCCAATCCATTTTGAACGAATATTTAAAAGATAAAGATGAAGATGTTATTCTTGATAGTCTTACTGTATGGTTTTTATCCATGACGTTTACAAGTGTTCTTACCACGGCAGGTACATTGATTGGTGTATTTTATCTATTGGCCACTTACCCTGATTATGTTGCTGAATTACGTGAAGAACAAGAAGAAATCACCCATCATGGTCAATATCCATTAGATGCTGCTGGATATAAACGGATGGTCAAACTGGATAGTTTTATTCGTGAAACACTTCGACAAATGGATGATTTTGCTCATCCACATACCAATGTCACAAAAAATAATGTTGTTTTAAGTAATGGCACTATTATCCGTCCTGGTAAGTTCAATCACAAAGAACACGACGTTAATACAAGTTTATGTCTAACTTATAACCATCTGTCTATTTATAAATATAGGTGAAGAGGTGTATACCAACTTTTGGCATCTCAATTTTGATCAAAAGGTTCAACCTGATTTGGAAGATTTGGAAAAATTCAAGGCATTTCGATTTGTAGGCCGTGAAAAACAATCTACAAAATGTAGTGGGGATTATCTTCCATTTGGATTGGGAAGGTAAAAACATCAATATTCAGTTCTTTTTTCTTGCATATGTATCATTTTATCACCTACTAATACAGAGTGTGGTTTATTAATTATTTTTTACTCTTTTTATTAGACATGCTTGTCCTGGTACGTATTTATTGAAACGGAAATAGATAACAATGACTAATTCTTGTTTTATTTAGGTCGATGGTTTGCAGTTGAAGAAATGAAAGCTACTGTTTCAGTTATTATTCGTCACTATGATCTTTCCATTGCAAAATCAGATGATACTCAAAATGCAAGAAGAGATAAAAAAGAAGGCAAAGGAATCAAATTTATCAATCGTAAAAAGGAATAAACCACATCAAAAAAAGTGTGGCAATGCATTATGGTTGTAGTAAATCTTTATATTTTGTTTGTATATATTATTATTAGTTTTATTATTATTATTATTATCTTGTGTTGGCATTATAAATTAAATTGACTACTAAATCTATATATGATGTGAAAACATAAGAACTTTTTTCTTTTTATTTCATTGGTCACTACTACCATCATGTACAGCAATAGCAGCTGCTAAATCCTTTGCTCGAGGTTTTGGAGATATCAAAGTAACTGTCAATCCACATTGTTTCATATGATCTGCTGTGGTTGCACCTATAGCAGCTAATTTTGGAATTGATTTTATCCATTGTATATTTCGTTCCAAAACATAATTGACACCAGAAGGACTAAAAAACACAGCCCAATCTTCTTCATTATCACCATTATCCTTCTGCTGATGCTGATGCTGTCTTTGTTGGTGTTTTGATACTAAACGATCGGTCAATTCAGGATGGGCACATGTAGAATACGTTCGTACTTCTTGAAATGGAATATCTGCTTCTTTTAAACGCGTTGGTAATTCGTTTAATCGTTTATCACCTGCAAGGAATAAAATACTGTTTTGAAAATGAGGGTCTTGTTTTTTCTTATTCAACATGACAGGAATCATTTCTGGAGCTAATTGGACAGCACGATCGTGAACAATAGGTTCATTATGAAAGAATGAAAGATTGGACAGTTTTTCTGCGGTTTTGGTTCCAACAATAAATACATTTAATAAATGCCATTGAGGGTGAATAATCGATTCTCTTTGTTGTTCTTGTCGTTGTTTTTGTTGAAGTGTCGTGATGGCTTGGTTCCAAGAATCAACAGACCGTTGGGAAGTAAAGATTATGCCGCCATGGCCAGGGGGTTGGACAAGTAATTCTTGAATGAATGAAATAGATTCTGGTTTGGAATCGAGAACGGGTATAAAATCTGTCTTGTAGTTGTAGTGTTCTAATTCATATTCATATTCATCCAATGGCGTATTGGTTTCTTTTCCTTTAAATAAAAGGACGTTTTTAGTCATACTATATATTTATATAATAAGTATATTCAACAAATGAATAAATAAAAAAAAAAGAAGCAAAAAGAAGAATTAAAAAAAAAATAACTCATCCATGTTCTTTTCATGATATCAAATTTTCATATTTTTTATATAAAAAAAGAAAGAGAAAACTTTTGGACCAGCAAAAAGTTCTCTATTTTAAACTTTGTAAGAGAGTAATGATATACATGGATAAAAAGTGTAGGTGAGTGAGTAAACGTGTGTATAAAATACGTGGGTAAAAGTGTGGGTGGTGATGATAAACTAGTCAAGGAGGAGAGAAAGGAGGAATATAACGGATAAAATGAAAAAGGTGGATTTATAGGAGGGGGAAAGGATACAAAAAAAGAAAAAAAAAATAAGGTACAAAGGGAAGAAGAAGCAAGTTAAATTATATATAGGTATAATGCATACAGAACACGAGATGCTTCGCTATGTAAAAATGAGTGATGCAAATAGGAAAAAAAAAAAGTCGTGGGGAATATAAAGAATCTGGTACGTGGGTTTTTTGTCATTGTCGATGTATACAAATTTTCGAAATAATAAATAAATTAAATATAACCTGCATTTTCTTTAGCAGGTACTGCAGGTGGAATATGACGAAGTAAATCATCAGTTGAAAGTTCTCGACGATGGTGCTTACGAGCTGCAAAAGCTAATGAATTACGACGATTCGATGAAGAAGGCAAAGGAGATGAATGATTTTGTTGCTCCGGTACTGGATCGGCAAACAACGTCTTGAAATGGCTCAAGATATATTCAATGGCATTGATCTTGTGATTCATATCAACAATATCAAAACTTTCGTCCCGATTACGCATCAAGGTAGGTCCGAAAATCACAGCTAAATTTTTTGTTGTCATGAGATTTTCTTGATGTTGTTGTTGTACTCGATCCAAATGCTGCATCAAATATTTCAACGTATTATAATTTTCGGATGGTAATGAATGAATCGATTTTTGGAAAAGAGCAAATTGTTGATCGCTTGCGGATGGTAATTCTATAAGAAATTATCATCAGTTTCTTTTAATCATATATACTGATACATAACCGTGTGGGATCAAAAGAAAAAAAGAAAGAAAAAACTTACTAGCAGCATCCACAAATTTGCTATGCATTTCATAAGTGAATAATGGATTAGGTAAATCTCGGAAGTATTGTTTCAAAACACTTGTAATGGCACAAATATCGTTCCATTTATCCTCATCACAAAGGTCGCATGTTTCATCTCCAGTTTCAAATGCTTGTTGAATTTGTCGCATCTGTCCAGCGGCACCCGATTTTCGATAAATGCCTTCAAAATCCATGCCTCGAGTTTCTACAGCTTCAATGCATTTTTGAACGATTTTTGGTATAGATCCATTCTCGGATTGAATTTGTGCTGCGAGATCATTACCAAACATGGCTATATGAGAAAAAGAAGAAGAGTTTTTACATTATTAACCAACCAAACATACGAAACAGAGGCCAATCCCTGTTATTCATGTCTTAACTTACCATCATGTTTACTACCATCTGGGTTGATCTTGCCTGTACAAGAAGCTAGAACATTATGCATACATCGGAAATGTGAAATATATCCACAATCTATATATAATATAATATAAAATTCAGGTAAGAATAAGTATTTCGATAATAGAATTTCTCATAACTTTTACATATACTTATATACATACCTTGACATTTAAGTTCGCTTACACGCCACATTTTTTCATTGCATACATCACATTTAGTAGGTCTCAAAAATCGAGTTTGTGCAAAATTATGTCCAGCTCGAACACGTGTCGCATGGGCCTCCAATTCCTTTAATTCATTACTGGTTTTTTGTCGCAAGGGTTGTGATTCTTGTACAGTAGTAGTAGCAAGAGGTTGACCACTTACATTGGCATCATAGGGTACACCAATCGTCATTTCTTCCTTGTCGTTCTTTTTACTGTTACTATTATTGCGACGACCAAACTTGTTCTTTCGACGGAATTTGAACATTTTAGGTGGTTCTGCTTTACTAATACTATCTCGTTGAGCCACTTTACGCACATTTTGATGATCGGATGACTTTCGTTCCAAAAATACACCACTGATATCCATGGCAGAATCTTGTTGTTGTAACTTGTTATTATTTTCTTTATTATTGGGATTACTTTCGTCAGCCAAAAAACTTGTACCAGCCATCACTGCAAGTGCTTCTCGTTCACGTTCCGTCACACGACGAGATAAGTCATTGTTGAGGGATGTTAATTCTGCATTCTTGGTATTAAGCATAATCATTTCACTAATAATATCGTCACGTGCTTTCATTAATCGACCATATCCTGATTTGGCAGTATCAATATCAGAATGAACCGATCGTAATTGCATTTGGGCTGCTTGATGGCTTTTTTCCCATACTGTATCCATCGAAAGACGACTATATTTTATATATTAGCAAAATGTACCAAAATAAATAAAGAATCGAACTCATCCTTTACTCCACACACTATTTTATATGTAACATAATCGACAAATAAGCATACTTAGCAGCATTATTGGTGATTTCGGACACAAGTTCGTCACGATGCGTACGTAAATCCTTACATAATTGCTCAAGAGCAGCCTTGGTTTGCCCCAAATGTTCCACTTCTTCCTTTGTTAATGTAATTGCTTCTCCATTGCCAAAGATGGAAGCTTGATGATATACTAAAAGTTCAGCTTTCAATTTAGAAGCTAATGCTTCTGCATTTTGTCGCGCCGATACTTCAGCTGCATATCCTTCTTTAACAATATGGAATTCGTCCAGCGCTTTCCTACTGATTGCCTGATTGGGGGAGGGAGGTATAAAAAAAACGAAAATAATTAAGTGTTTGGTTCATAATATTAATATGGCTAGGATGGGATTAATTAGCTGTCATTTTTTTTTTTACCTTTATCTTATTAAATTTAGTATCCACTTCTTTTAATTGGCTCTTTGTGCTTCGTAATTCACGTTCTAATTGCGCTATTCGATTATGATCATCAGGAGCCTGGGATGAGGAGAGTGGAGGATCAATAGAAGCTGGTAATTCAACTGCATCGATATCATTTAAAGATTGGAATGTCGCATCGGATAAAGGTGAATTAGAACCTCGAGTTCTTGGTGGGCTAGGTATATTTTCAAGTGTAGTTGCTGCTGTAGAAGATTGTGAAGCATCCTCCGTTAAACCAGTATTTAACATTTGATTCAATTCAGTCAATTCTCGTGAACCTTAAAGAATAATAATTGATAATTTTTTGTTAATGAAATGAATAAATAAAAGTGAATTTGTGTTTAAGTGATACATTGTACAAGTAGTAATTCCCCAATATAAAGTTTCATTCTTGATGTTAGTATCACCTAACACAGTTTTTTTTTCTCTCTCCTCCCTCCCTTTCTTAAACTTACTCAGTATAACATTCTTTGAAGTTTGATCCTTTTCATTCAAGAGAGTGTTATTCAATCGAGAATCACTTGCAGATATACCTCCTCGTCGTTCCTTATTTGAAAATCCTCGAGTAACAGAATCTAATGAATCTCCTCTCTGTAATCCAAGCTATATAATTATTATTAAAAATAACAATCAATTATTATTCTTAATAAGAAATTTCTAAAAAAATATTTTTTTTGTCTTTTGTTCTCCTTGAATTATAATTTTTTTAAGGTACAACACATAAACACACAAACACTTGGGAAAAAAAAAGGTACCTGAATACGATACAGGGGGTCCCGAGTTATTGAAGAATGATCGTTCATTTGTTGTTGTTGTTGTTGCTGCTGTTGTTGTTGAAGTAAAAGACGCTCTTCTTTTCGTTTTTGACGCATTTGTTTTCGCATTTCGTGACATGCCGTGCAGAAAATACCCTGCATTATGCAATAAATCAAGTGAGTAAAAACAAATAATCATCATCCTTCAAAAGTAAACTAAAAGTCATCCATATTTTTACCTTACTGGTTTGAGTAAATACAAGGTCTTCAATTTTAATATTACATTGAACACAACAAAAACAATCTGCATGATATGCTTCATCACCTATATATAAGAAAGAAAGGAAGAAGTTTAATAATAATAAAAAAAAGGCTACTATGCAAAATAAGGTACCCGCTCGTTTACATACCTGTCATGATTGCTTCGTCTTTAATGGCTTTATGACATGCGTGACAACTATAAGAACAGTCTTCACAAATTGGACTTCCATCGCGAAGAAGTAATAAATTACTATAACATTCCACAAGTTTTTGACATTTCGCGCAACGGAAACTGCAAGAATTCATTTTTTTCCCCAAAAAAAGTTATTAAATATTAGTTTGATGTGATAGATATAGATATAATAATTATATAAAGTAACTTTTTTATATATAAAATAAAGAGAAAAGAGAAAAGTAGAAAAAGACATAGACTTTCGTTTTCCCTTTTCTCTTTTCCTTAAGGAAAGGAAAGGCAAGGGAAAAAAAGCAGTGAAAGGGGTGCAGACTTTCTTCAATAGAAAATAAATAGTGTTTAAGAACAGGAGAAAAGGAACAAATATATATATTTATAAGAAGGGGCATGACACATGTCTTCTCGTAGAATAATAATTACCATTCAAAATGCCAAATACCATCACCAAATTGAACAACGGAACCGTCTTCTATAGGCTTCATACATCCATTACAACAAGGATCTTCATTTTCCTCAAAGACAAATGTTGTATCGTCGTAATACGTATCCATTTGTTTGTTACAACGTCTGAATAATAAGTTGGAGTTGTAATATGTATATAAATTTTCGGGTTATTATTTGGCAACGCCCACTGAAATACTACACAACTCAACAAAGAAAATAAGAAAGGAAGAAGAAGAGGTAGAAGTAGAAGAAAGAAAAAAAAAAGAGAGAGATTAAAGTGTGTGGGTTACCCACAAAAACATTCTCATATTATTATTAATTAAAAGGGAAACTCTCGCTTGGCAAATTCACCCAAAAAGCTATTATTAACCTTGAACTCATCAAAGTCAGCAACCCAAAAACATACCTATAAAAAAGAGAGTTCCGCTCAAAGAGAACAATGGAACCCGTTCATCTTTTGTTAGGCTCTAATATCATATGAATAGGTTAAAAGAATTCAATCAAACATGATAACTTTAATTTTATATAGGTTATTTATACATAGTTTATGCATTTTTGTTTTATAAAAATCCAAGGTGTAAGACTTTAAAAATGAAGACGATGACGGTTACATAAACTCGCATTGACACAAAAAAAAGAGGAGTTAAATTCGGGAGTCTGGAACTTTAGTTTTTTTTTAGTGTCTTTTTCTTTTATATAAAGTGTTATTAAAAAGAAGGTTATCAAGTAAAGCGATTTATAATAGTGATAAGTTACTACTATTTATTAGTTACTTTATTAATTAGATCACAATATTCACCAGAATTCATCAATACTACGTAGAAATTATAAATGAGTATTTTAATGCAAGCTTATTACTCTTATTGAAAATATAATCTTCTTTTGACTATTTTGCACATGGTGTAACAAAATTAGGGTCATCTTTTTGAATATACAGATATAAATATATAGAGAAGGTATATTGATCATTATTCCATTATTCAAAACAACCAATATATAATAACTATAAGAAAGGTTATATGTGACAGCCAGTGAAAATAAGACTTGAAAATGTATCAATCAATTTACCAATATTTAGATATATATTATCTGATGTGTAAATGTTTATTTCTAATACTCTAATAAGGAGAATCGAATTGATAAATCGCTTTATATATGTTACTGGTTTTCGGGAGTACTTATTCAAAATTGAAGCATTTGAAGAAGTATACGTTTTTATTTATTATTTACCTCCATACTGAGGAGGACCTTATGCGGGAATATCTAAAAGTAAAGTCTAGACCGTTGTTCTATAATTTAAAAAAGTATTTACTCGTCTTCATCTACATGTATAAAGAATAAAAGCGATAACTTGAGTTATACATCTTTAAATATATAAACAGACTCCTGTCAGGTAGGCTTGTGCGGGTAGGAGAAAATGTACCAGTGGATTATGTTGAATTATATACTCAGTTTGTACACCATAAATGGGGCACAAAAATTCAACATGTTGCTGTGGCTGATATAAGCAAGTCCAGACTAACCCTTTGGAATTAAAGGTGAATATCCAGCAAATGATCAATTGGGAGAAGAAAATATTTATTACCCCATCCGTAGTAATTAATGGTGATATTAGTATAAAGGAGTTTCAAATGATATTTTTTTCTAATAGTCTAGAAACTTCAAGGGAATCCAATATAATTATCTGCTTGAGACCTTAGTCGTTAATTACTGACAAAAGGATTATATATGGCTATCCCCAATTGACTGGCGAAAGTATGATTGGCCAGCAAAATACACAAAATGATCCACTTTAAAAACGCGAATAAAATTGAGCCAATGTAAAGCCACAGTTAAATTGCTGAATTAATAAAGATTTTGATATGGGTACCTGACTATCTAAAATGGTGGTTGCCACACAATAGTATGATAGAGGATCATTACAACCGCGGCAGGATCGGGAACATTTTAGTAGCTTTTCTTTTTTTTGTTCCAGATATGGTGCTACCCTCAAACATTAAATCACCTATACTGCTGTTTTCACTTTAAACTATGTCTGGAACTATCCTTGGCATAAATTCTCAAAAAGGCTATGTCGTATCATCCACCAGAGATGTTATCTAGAATTGAAGAAGAAATTCCTCATCTTCCATATATATACAGTAAAGAACTCACACGACTGATATTTTGTGCAATTCCGTGGGTTCATTTATTGAGAGCCGTTGATACCAATGACACCACTGTATCATCGACACATTTATTCATTAAATTAGGCAAGAAATAAAACTATTGTGTGCTTATAGTTTGGTCGGTATGGTTTGAAATCCAGAAAGTTTTTGTACAAAAATACTATACATATTGTTATATGAGTTTTTAGTATATCATCTTTTGGATACCATTGATAGGGATCGCGAAGTAATTTGATGTCTACGGCTAATACAACATCTGCAGCAAAAAAAAAAAAAAAAAAAAAAAATGTCGTAAAATAACTCCAGCCCCTCTGCGATGGCATCATATCCTTCTTTATATATATATATATATTCTTTGTGGGTCGTGTAACCATATTTTCTAGATTTACGCAATAGTCATTCCGTTGCCACACCATCGGACTGTTGAACGTACTTATAGATTACCTGATCTTTTAATTAATATATAAGGCAGTAATATTTCTCAGGAACACAACCATTGGGGATTTAATTAATGTGGTAAATAGTTAATTATATTATATAAAATATTAAATAAAATATCTGTGTAACTAATTGAGGTTATTGGGAATACTAATTCTTCTTATTATTATCATCATTATTATTAATTAATTAAAATATGTTCAAATTTTTATTCATTTATTTAATACTTAGTTGAAGATGAAAAAACATTGGCAATTTCTAATAAAAATTGATCATAACCATATTGACTCAACAATTGTAACCCAATAGGAAGTCCATTGGATTCTCCAGAAGGTACACTGATCGCTGGAATACCTGCTAAGCTTGCTGGAACTGTCATGACATCATTGACATAAGTATCTACAGCTCTATTATGTTTGTTTGAGCTTTGATCATCATGCATATCCGACTCAGGAAGACATTCATCAATCGTAAGTGCAGGTGACATGGCACATGGTGTTAAAAGTAAATGGACTCTTCCTTCTCCTTCTTTATCAAATAATGAATTGTATTCTTGATCATGTAGTAAGTTGGGTTGGATAAAAACCCGATCAAAGTCTTGTTGAACTAGTCTTCTTGCTTTTTGAGCTGGCAAAAAGTTCTTGTCATACGTTCTATAAATATCATATGTTAATGGATTTTTTTTCTTTTTGTGTAATAAAGAGAGAGAGAGAGAGATAATACCCTGCTGTCAAAATATGTGTACCCAACATGATACGTCGTTTTACTTCAGAACCGAATCCTTCTGCTCGGGTATCTGCATAAAGAAACTCATCCTCTTCTTCTCTATCCTTTGTGCTACGCTGTCCTATATGGTTATAACAATAACGATTGGAGTGAGTGAAGGAATTTTTTTTTCCAAATTCATACCAAATTATTATCCTCACTATCCCATAAGTATAGAATTAACTCACCATAACGAACACCATCGTAACGCGCCAAATTAGAACTTGCTTCTGCCAGTGCAATTGTAAAATAAGCAGAGAGTGCGGATTGTGTCATGGGCAAAGAAACAGGAACAATAGACGCTCCTCGTTCTCGGAAAAATCGAATCCCACGTCGCCAAAATTCGATCACTGTTTCAGACAATGGGTCCACATAATATTCTTGAGGTATACCAACTATTAAACCTGATAAATCATCACTCTTGGCCCAACGTGAAGCAAGTACTTGATCTTCATGATCTATACGCTTTCTAAATTCATTTGTCATTGAAGTTGGATCTTTAATGTCATAGTCCGAAATGGTATCTATATACAATATGAATTGATGTTATAAAAAAAAGTATTTAATGTTCAAACCTTATTCCCAGACCCACCACCAAATGCCATATAAATTCTATGTATATTATGTATATCTAAACAAGTAAACGCCTTTTTTTTTTTTACCAAAAACTAATCGAGCCATATTGACATCTTGTGCTAGAATCCCAACAGTATCTAATGAATTGGCATAAGTAACTAATCCATGTCGTGAACATCTTCCATAGGAGGGTTTATAACCTACAACACCACAATAGGATGCTGGTAATCGTACAGATCCGCCTGTGTCCGATCCTAATGCACTAAAAAAGAAATACTCACACACGTACATGTTTATATGTTACTCATCCAAATATCACAACTTTATATTCTTTCACTTACGCAACACACATGCCAGAGGCAACAGCAGCTGCACTTCCTCCGGAACTACCACCTGCAACGCGTCTTTTATTAGTAGGATTTTTTTCTTTATCATGTGGATTGATAGCTACACCATAGTAGCTAAAAACATTGGCAGATCTATTTTTTTTTAAAAAAAAAGAGAGGCAGTATTATTTTGAATTCTTCCCCTTCAATTATTATATAATTCTGTTCAGTCGTTACTTCAGTTTACCCCATGCCAAATCCGTCCATATTTGTCTTTCCCATAATAATGGCACCAGAATGTTTGAGGTGTTGAACCACAGTTGCATCATACGGTGAAACGAATCCTGGTTATATATACATATACGTATTAAATGGTAAACAGAATCCATTTGTTCAGTGATAGCTAGTAAATAATATATATATTCCTACCTTCTAGAATTTTTGATCCACATGTAGTAGGTAATGTTTTCGTGCAAAAATTATCCTTGATTCCAATAGGTGCACCATCCAGTGGGCTTAGACTTGTACCTGATATGATACATATCATTCATTAAAATGTTGATTACACTATTATTGATATCTGAATAGAAAAGCAGTATTTCATTTTTCTATTACCTTGTTGCTGTCTTTCCACTGATTGATTTCCGAGATCCTCCAAAATTGAGCGTTCCGTCACCGCGACAAAAGCATTGAGACGTCCATTGTGCATTTGAACATTATCTATTGCTTGATTCCATGTGGATATTGTACGTGTCTATGTTTATATATTAGATCTCCTGTTATAAAAATCACCATTAAAATTAACTGATATCAAGTAAATTTATTCGTTCTCACGTATTTATCATGAAGGGTAATGGATCGTCGTGTCAACAATGATCGTGTCAACATTTTGGTTTATTACTATTATTTTTACTTGGAGAGAATGACAAAAACAAAAACAAAAATAAAGAACTTCCGCTTCTCTATTGCAACGAAAACAAACACAATTTGAAATTTGTATTATAGATAGTTTTGTTATCAATAAATTCTATTTATTTTATTTTATTTCGTCACAAACATAATCATATCTTTATATGTAGTTAACATACAATTCGTTTTTTCAAATGATTAGTTTACTGTTCATCCTTATGGTTATTATTTATGCCTGGTAAAGTAACAATTTTAGGCTGTTCATAACCAGAGTGTCGCTTTAATCCTAAACTAACAGATAATACCTATATGACATAAATAGAGATCAGTCATTGTTTTTCTTACTGTCACAATGTATCACAATATATATATATATATATATACAATACCTCGTCTAATATTTTGCGTAAATGGATGTTATCTTGTTCAAGTAATTCAAGACGATCTTTTGTTGTCTTTTGATTTTCACGCGTTGTTTCCAAAAGTTCCTTTAATTTAATATTCTCATCTTCCAAGTTTTCTAAAGCATCATCCACATAGTTACGTCGATTTTTGGCAGAGTAATGTGATCTAAAGATATTTCATCAATAAAATAAAACTCCCAACACATTATCTTTTTTTTGTTCCTTTCTTTTACCTCCAACTTTCTGCGATAATAATAGACGCAGCTACACCAAAAATAAATGATTCACTAAGAAAATTGGCACCTGCTTCAACAGCTCTGATAGAACGGATTTATAAACTGTCAATTTTCGTTTTTATCTTTTTCCTCTTTCTTTTTTCTTTTTTTGCATACCTAGCATCATTCAGTGGTCGAATAACTTCTTTTTTATAACCGAGGAATTTCATCTTTAGTGTCATTTCTAATTTATGTGAACGCTATCATAATATGTTAGATTGCATTTATATATATGAAAATAGTCTATACATTTCATTATTATTTACCTGTGCTACACCAATACAAAAATCTCGAAAGGCTGCATGTTGTTTTGCTTGAACCTTGATTGAAGTTGCAACAGGTTTCGCAAGAGTTCTTTAATATGAGTCAATGGGACTAGCTCCTTCAAACCAATAAACAGTATCCGTGTCTATATATATATATATATATATATAGTATAATGTTCCTCACCGTATTATTAAGGATCCTAGTTTAAGGGTACTCATAGTGCAATGGTGTTGCTTTTTTTTTTTTGTTGAAGGAAAAGATAAAGGTTACCCAACTTTTTAATTATTTTTCTTTGAATACATAAAATTTCTCGGGAAATAATATAGCCGTGTTTTCGGTTTCCCCAAGCTATGCGTCATAATAAAATTTAGTGTAATAATTGAAGAAAGACAATGAAAGAAAAAAAGAGGCAAAATATAATTGCAAAAGAGAGAGACACGCCACAATAAAGTAGTTTTAAATTGTATGAAAAAAAAACACATCATGACATTAACCAAAATAAGATATATTGTATAACATAGTTCTTGACGCGAGTCCATATTTATTAATAAGCCGAATTTGTTTTAGAGTTTTTCAGATATTCCAAACTTTTCTAATATGGTTGCTGTAGAAATATATACTCTTTTATTATTATTAACTTCTCAATGAACAGAATAGCATGTGGGTAAATTCTATAGCCAGGTTTGAATTGAGATAGGCATATACTTTTTATAACAAACCGGTTCTCCTTATATTGTTTTATTATTATAAAGTTGACTTTGGAATAATATTGTATTTCAGCTATGAGGCGGAGACACTTATATAGTTGTTATTCATAGTAAAATATATGGTTTATAGGAAGCACGCTTTGAACCAAAAATATTCAAATATATATATCAAATATATAAATAGAAACAAAAAAAAACACAAGAAACAAATGCGGTGAAAGGAAACATGATGCCATTGTTTATGATATGAACGTATATGTAGAAAACATGAGTATAAGTACGTGTGAATAAAGGGAGATACAAAATAATTTGTTCATGTCGTTGGATAAGAAGGGAGGGGTTGTGAAGTAAGTAGAAGGGGTAAGCAAAGAGAGAAAGAAGAAGTGGAATAAAAAAAAGAGGGAGTATTCTTTCATGTAAAAAAAAACACGACAACTGCAACAATAACAATAACCAAAAACATTATAATTATTGTCCCCTCCATGCTTCCGGAGGTATATTTCTTGGTGGTGGTGGTGGCATTTGATGAGAACGTGGTGGAGGAGCTCCATAATTATAACCTGGTCTTGGATGCTGTTGTTGTTGTATCATATCGGATCGTGCATCCAAAGAAGACGTTCGCATATGTGCCGGGTTTCCTTGTGGTGGCATCACTGGACGATAATTATTAGGTCTTATTGGCTGCTGTGTTACCGTTCCTGTCCTATATACAGGTCGTGGAGAGCCAGCCATCTGTTGTTGAACAGGTCGCTGTTGTTGTGGCGGAGGTGCAGTATTATACACAGGACGATATTGTGGGTTCGATGGAGGTGGAGGACCAGTCCTATAAGCACCTTGAGGTGGAGGACCAGGTCGTTGTGACGAATAGCCATAAGGTGGCTGGTGGCGCATACTAGGTGAAGATTGAGTCGGACCATTACCGGGATATTGTGGACGAGGAGGTGCCATACGTGGATCGTAAGGTCGTGAAGGGCGGGGTGAAGACGTGACGCCTGTATGATAATATTGGCCAGCACCACTTTGAGAATGTGTACGATCAGGAGCTTGCATTGTGCCATTATATCCATATGATATGGGAGGTTGTTGCCATTGTTGTTGTTGCTGTGGTTGTTGTTGTGGATAAGGGCGATATGAAGATTGTTGGGATACTGATGGATACTGTGGTTGTTGTTGAACTGGATGTTGTTGTACTTGTACTTGCTGTGGTTGAACTTGCTGTGGTTGGTCTTGGAGTTGGCGATGGTTTTGTTCCATTAAGGCAGCACCACTTGCTGGTTTGGGGGGCGAATGTGTTGGAGAAGGAAGGTAATCGAGAAAGTCAACCACATCAGCAGCACTAGGCTCGGGTCCGAGATCAGCTAATTCAGTGTTATCATTGTGGGAGGAAGCGCTAGCTTGTTGTTGTCGTTGTTCCTCGTTTTGAGAAAACTGTTCCATTAAAGTTGCCTTTTTCTTTTCAAATCCTTTTTGTGTAATGTCACCATCTTCCAACTCCAATTCGAGATTTTTAAGCTTTTCTAATAACTCGTGTGGTAGATCTTGATCTGATTCGACTGTCATTTCACAGATGAGTTCAAACGTGTAAAAATATTAATGATACAAGGAAAAAATTATATGAGTATAAAAAGAAACAGGTCAAATTGACAATAGACTGAAGGAGTAAAAAAAATAGTATTGGCTGACTACGAATTTAATAGCTCACTTTTTTTTTTTTACTTCAAACAGTCTTCTCCTCTCACCATAATGTCAGCCTATGACAATGTGAGCAAAGGATCGCTTAAATTTAAAGGAGGCGATTCTTCTATCAAGTAAGAACCGATGGATCGTAATTTTTTTAACTCATGTATATTAAATATAATATTGTTTTTGTATTGCTTAGGAAGAAAAAAAAGAAGAAATCGAAATCCGAAAAAGAGAAGCTTGAACGTGCTCTTTGGGAAGACAAAGTAGGGGGTGGAAGTGATGGTAAACATCAACGATTCACAGCTTTTGAAAAGACAGAAGCAGAGAAGAAATTCGAAGAAACACAGCGTAAAAGAGTATGCCTTCAATCAATGAATATTACTTTATATCATTAGGGTAGAATGTCTATGGATGCTAACCATTTTGTAATGGGGGGTTTACTTATTTATTTTTACGTATATTAGCAAATGGATCGAGTATCAAAAGCAGCTGCAAAATCACACAAGGAAAAAGTATCTGAATTCAACAACAAACTTGAGCAACTTAGCGAACATTATGATATTCCTAAAGTTGGGCCGGGCTAATATAATAATGATAATTATATTATGATAATAAACGTAACAATTATTTGCATCCACATAAACCAAAATATCGCATGGAGAAACCAGTTTATCATTATGTTTATTATAATTAGCATGTATTTTTAATAATTATAAACGTGCCATTTCTGAATTCAACATCCATTTTTGGCACCATTTACGACTAAGATCAAACATCACTGGGTGCCATTCATGTCCACACTCGGGTACTACCACAAAGTCCCAATCTTGTCCTTGTTTGCCTGTATGACCAGTACGTAATTTGCTCACAATACCATGATTAAACACGCTAGGCACTAGTTTATCGTTTTGTCCATTGATCATCAATAGTTTGGTTCCCTTTAATTGTTGATCCAGACGAGCTGTTCTTTGTTTTACGATCTCAGAGAATTTTTGTGGCAAATAGTCTTTCTCAGACAATGCAGAGTCTTTCAACCGAGCTGTCAATAAGCCTAAAAAGTCGGCGGTACCAACAATAGGAATGGCTACACTGATTCTTGGATCTGGATCCGTATTCCAATATTCTTTAGTATTAAAACCATCCTTTATCCCGGATCCAAAATCTTCACTCCTCTGATTTCATTCTAATCCGATTCAAATGTCGAAAAGAAAAGAAAACTTACCATTGGCTGCTGCCATAAAAGTAGAATGACCTCCCATAGAAAATCCTATCACACCCCATGCTTGAACACGACTCTGTTGCGTTGGACCAAAAAGATAATCTTCAACAACATCAATTAATGCTGATACAGTTTTACTGGATTCATTATACATTGTCCACATATCTTGTGCATGATAAGGGTTTCTTTGTTTTCCTTCTTCCCATCCATAGTTGCTAAGTTTCTCGGTAAGTCGACTACCATGGTTTGGGTGATCAAAAGTAATGACAATCATGTGTCTTGTTGAATTGTTTCCATTCAAGCTACATAATGCTTGACTAATTTTTTCCATTTTGCTCATGTTTTCTATAGGTAAAAAAGATAGAATTATTTTTGACTATATCTGGTGTGTTGAGGTAAGAGTATCGGAAAAGGATAAAAAAAACAAGGCACTCTACATACGCAATCGTCCATGCAAAGCAAACATAATAGCAACAGGCTTTGTAATGTTTAGAGCTCTATATTCATCGAGTCCATAGACGGTCAATTGAAGACCTGCAACGGGGATTTGTTGTTTGGAAGCCATTAAAAGTTATACAACTGGTTGGAAACAAAAAAGACTTTTCACATTGTCGGCTTTTAAGTAAAATAAGTACAATTAATTTGGATGAGATAATCGTATTTTGCTCGATAACTTTTTGCCGATGGGTGTGAATTACAGAATTTTGGTGCTTAGCGTAATGCACTGTCTTTATTCGTACTTATTGTTATATATGATAGTATACGTTTTTTAAAAAGTAACTTCCTGGGATACCATATTTGGTAGTTGTATGGAAGTTGCATTATGTTAAATTCACGCATTCTGTTATCGTTTATTTATTACCTGAAATTGGATTGGCATATCTCATCATAAATGACTCACCATATCTAGAATATTTTTCTTCTAGGCAATGGGCAACATCATTCCTGGTGGAAATATATATAACTTTTTTGGGTTTCATCCTAAACCTCCATAGAACCTGTTTGCTTTTTCCCAAGAAATGATGTTGCTTTAATGTCCATCAATTTCTGATAACAATTAATCCACCATGAAATTTCCAAAAAACAAAACGTGCACTTTTTAGATCTTCAAAAACACCCACTTTTTCTATTTAATGGCAATCCTAATAGTTAATTAACATTGCTGGATTGCTGAAGCACTTAAAATTAAGAAAAACCTAGTTTAGGTGCTCGTCAAAATTGGTCTACTGGTGGCGATGGGGCGAGGTATTTACGGTGCATTTGTGATAATACTGTATATAGCAAATCTTAGGCCATATTATATTGAGATAAATACGTTTGGCAGATTACGTCGGGGGTGATTTTGGTAACCGGTTAAGCACAAACGAAATTGGGTCCTTAATATTGGGCGAGAAAGAGAGAAATGAATGGATATCAAGACATTTAATTAAATAATACTTTGCTAAACGGTTGGTTGATGTCAGTTAAGGCATGCTTGTTGCTGATGATTATTGATCCATCCTAGTCGATAATGAATGCATAGAACAAGTTCTTGTGGTGACATCGGT